>QANT01000805.1:0-24084 GCA_003254885.1 Purshia tridentata
TACACTGGGCGCGCGTCAGTCCGTGTCAGCGCGCGCATCAGAGCGTGTCAGTGCACGTCAGTCCGTGTCAGCGCGCGTCAGAAGGGCAAAAGAGGCATTATAAGTTTTAGGGGGTTTTGGGAGAGTTTCTAAATAGGTGGGGGCTTAGAAAATTTTTTTGGTAATTAGGGGGTTTAAAAAAATTTGCTGTAAAATTATATGACTGAGAATGTTTTAGTAACAATGAGACACTTCATAAGTAACTATTAATTTCACTAAAGTTTTGGTTTATTTCTAGAAATTTATTATATTTTGACCACCATCAATTTTAATATGAATCTTACATCAGTCAATAATTAGTAGTCGCCTACATTTGAATAGAATATTAATGCAAACTCTTTCAATAAATTGTATTGAGATCGAGAGCATTATAAATCACAAATTTATTTTATAATGATTTCGTTCATCTCCTATAATGCTTTCTTACAAATTACACTAGTTAGTTTTTTCACAATCCTATAATATGCCCAAGTTTGGAAAGTAGTTAACCTATTAGGAAAAAAAAAAATGTAAAATTATGTAAATTTTAATACCACTTTGTATACATTTTCTTGGTAACCAAACACCATCCGTTCAATTTAATGAGAGATTTACCTGCCAAAATTATAAACCAAAAAAATTAAATTAAAATATAATCCTTCCCTCTGTGACCCAACGTTTTTCTCGATCACCGGACCACAAGCAGCCACAGGATCTCGGAGTGCTCCACGTGTCAGAATCATAAGGTGCTTGGAAAGTGGGTCACCCAAACGCGAAGAACCGGTCCTGTAGGTGGTTTCCACACACCTGCTATAGCCGGTAGGACCACATCGAATAACCGATAGGTCCGGCAACAGGGGGTCAATGGTATAAGAACTGGGGGTTTAAGGAATTGGTTGGTGGTTTTCAGAGGGTTTTTGCGATCAGAGAGATTGATTGAGAGAGAAAACAGAGTTTTTTTGGGAGAGAGAGAGAGAGAGAAAATGGGTAGCGTTTGAAGCCCATAAAAACAAAATTCCGGGAAAATATGGGATAGAGAAAATGGGAGAGAAAAAAGTGTGGATGTGATTGGAAAGACAATTCTATATTCTTATTTGAATTCTCCGACAATTCCCCGATCTTACATTCGCCTGAAAGTTCTCGAGAATTTCGATTTCTCGGTGTAAAGATTTGAACTTTGAGCGCAAATCGTTGTCTAGAGGTGAGCCATGTTTCGTTTCGTGGGTTTTGCCTCGTGAATATTTGCAAAAGCTTCCGTTTTTTGTTGTGGGTTTATCGTCGCGATGAGCCTTTTTTCCTATACACTTCGTTTGGTTGCCGAGAAAGTGTGGGTAAGGGGAGCGAATTGCTCTTTTTTCACGTGGAATTCGACCAAAATTTTGCTTTACATGGCTGAAAATTCTGGTTTTTTCTGCTCGTAAATTATGAGCAATCAAATGGGTCTCTTTCTCTCCCTTTTTTTCAACTTGGTTTGCTTTTGTTTATTGATTTCTTCGATGATCCGTTTGGTTTGCAAAATTTGGGTTGGATGGGTTCGATCTGAGTTATGAGGCTGTTATTCATAATTTTTATCGTAACTTTCATTCAAAAATTTAAACTTTTCTCCCGGAATTTCAAGGAAATGAATTTCTCTATCTGAATTATGAGTCTTTCAAGGCCGATCTCGGCTAAGGGTTTTAGACATTAAATTTTTTTTTTTGCGATAATTCCCTTGTATAAATTAGCCTCAATTGTTTCAAATTTTCCTTTTTGATGGCTAGAGTTTTTTATTTGGATCTACACATCGGGTTGGGGTATAAGGTTTTTCTGTGGTTTAAGGTTCTGTTTATTTTTTTGTTCTCTATTCCTTTTCCCCGCTTCTCTTTCATCCCCGTCTAAAATGGAATATTTTGCTACTCATGTCTGAATTTAAAGAAACTGTGGAGAAGATGTATGATGGGTTCAATTGTCATTTACTGTTTCTTTTATAAGTTAAAGTTGATTCACATGTCATCAAGTCTCCATTTTTCTGTTATCTATAGGTAATTCTTTGTTTCTTTTATCCTCCCATTTGCCATTTCTAGGTGTTATGATACCTAGAACATGACTTGGGTTGGGTATCTTGTTATTCTCTTCTGGGTTGATATGTTTATGTTATTTGTAGTCAGATCATGTGGATCTGATGGTGGAGTTACGGAAATGACATTATGCTTCTAGTTTTTAAACTGATATTTCCTTGTACGTTGTGGTAGTTTTTGTTGGCGAATTTTGGTTTTTGATTGTTTGAAACCAAATGCAATTGCATTTAGGTAGTGGTGTTTTTGATACCTTCTGGATTATATTCGTATGTCATTTGATAAACAATTCAGCTCAGCGATTGATGAATATATCTTTTCGTTGCAAAGTCTATTATGATACTTATAAAGTGTGTTTCTCGCCAAATGTTACATGCCAGAGTGAATTATCTGAGTTAATTTTCTGTGATCCAAAATTTACTTTTAAATTTTTTTTGCAAAACTCATTGCTTATGTTCATCTGTTCTCAGGACTTCTTATTTTTGGATTCTGAGAGGTGGCAGCTGGTGAAGTTTATATTTGTTCAGAGAAATTATTGGGTTCCTGGTTCTTTGTGGTTGATGTAATTATCGTGGTATGATTTTGAGATATGGTGTTCCAGAAGAGGTTGGACTATGGATTCAATGGCTATCAGGTTCCTCCCACTCCTCGTGCTATGAGATCAGCAAGGGTATGTATATATTCTATGACCCTTCATGGTTTGCATTTATGTTTATGATTCATATGCTCAATTTTCATTATGATGTTCAGAAAAGGGGAGCAGCTAGAAAGAGAGTTGAAGACAATTCAATGGGCGCATTTGACTTATTGGCCACTGTAGCTGGCAAGTTATTGCTTGAGGTAGAGAATTCTCCGGCATCGAGTCATGCGCCAGTCGAAAAAGATCAGTGTCCAACGGTTAAAGAAAATTGTTTGGATGGAGTTAAGCCATTGAAAGGGGAACCTTGTGATCAAGGTGTCTGTGACAGGAGATTATCTGGATCTGATGATATCACAGAATGTCATAATCAAAGTTACAGTTCCAAGGAGTCTCCAGTTCATCAGAATGAAAGTCATTCTGTTATGACAACTTCTAATTGCTCGGAGAGGTTTGTTTCTGATATGTTGGTTAGTGGAAAATGCAAGAATGAAATGGGAAGTTTTACTAGCAAAATTGAGACAGGCTCCGCTGAATACAGGGAGTCTGGTGACTGTAAATTAGATGGTGAAGCTAAAATGTTAATAAAATATGAGACTAATAAGATCACGAAGGTGCCAATTGGTACGGGGCCTGATATGTGCAATTTAGAGGATCCAGTGGTCTGGGAAGGGGAACCTCCTGCACTAGTCAGTTCAGATAGTAGTACCAAGGTGCCTATGTGTATAGACCATATTCCTCAGAGATCTTTCCCTGCAAGTCAGGTTGATCTAAAAGTAGTTAGTAGGGATGATGACGAAAACTCCTCTGGGTGTACTCACCCTAGTACCACCACAAAGTATTTAAGGCCTGCGATGCGTATTGGAGACCGAAGGATAAGGAAAATATTGGCTTCAAAATATTGGAAAGTAGCTCCAAAGTTGAAGGATGAGACTCATTCTAATTCTTGTAAGTGGCTGCGTTGCACTTACAAAATGTGTGGGTTTCTCAAGCTTCCTGTCATGTTGCATTAGCCAGGCTGTTGAATTTAGTGCTCTGTTTTCTAACAGCAATTCTGTTTTATTTTTTTTGAATTTTCAGATAGGGATATGAGACCAACTTACCACAATAGGAAGAATTGTTACAAACGTCAAAGATCTCAAATGAATATTCCTTTTAAGAAGAGGAAACTTTTTGACCGTAGCACAGTTGTAAAATCTGATGGAGGTATTAATGGTGAGTGCTTTTTTAACTCACGTGATAAGGCAATCACTGGAGATGCCTCTGCTTCGTGTTCAAAGATGCAAGGAGATCATTTTCCAAACCGCATGCTTTTCAATCTGAATTTGATTTTGAGATGAATACTCTTCAGTTTTTTAATAAGTAGTTTGATATTATTTTGCAGCCAATGTGACATCTTCAGTAGCAGGTCAGCACTCATCCATCCAATCTAGGAATTCACACGGTATGAGAACCTTTGATGGAGTAATTCATATGCACACATTTTAACTTGATTGGTGTCTGACATTCCAAGAGATTCTTACATGAAGATGTCTTTCTTTTTACTCAGTGAAGCTCCGGATCAAGTCTTTTAGGGTGCCAGAGTTATATATTGAGATTCCAGAGACTGCAACTGTTGGTTCTTTGAAGGTATTTTAGGGCTTCTTTTGACTGCATTTTCCTGTATTTTTGCTATGAAGTATGCTGTATAATTTTACTCGGGTATGCATTTGCCGTGCCTGTTGCAATTTACCTCAAATACTCTGTCTTACCCACTAGACACAGTGGATAGTGATGATGTGTGTGATTGTTCTGCAGAAGTCTGTTATGGAAGCAGTGAGAGCTGTACTCGGAGGTGGATTATGTGTTGGTGTACTTCTCCAGGGAAAGAAAGTGAGAGATGACAATAAAACTTTACTGCAGACAGGAATTTCTCAAGATAATGAGCTAGATTCTTTGGGATTTGCCTTGGAACCTAACCCTTCCCGAAGTCCCCCACCTTTATGCTCTGGGGATTCTCCCTGTATGCTTCCTTGTGAAGTACTGCAGCCTTTAACTAGGTAATGCCCGGCCTTGTCAGTTTTGCACCTTGTTCAGTCTTTGTTTATTTGCTAGCATACTAGCTGATTACATAATTTTCAGTTTTTCAAGAAAGGATGCTCAGATTAGTTTTTCTTAATGTGTTTTCAGAAAAACGGGCATTATGGTGGTGCTTCTTCTTTTTCATTTGTTTTCTTTTTTGAAAAATGGGTGAATGTAGGATGATTTCAAAGAGAGTTTTTGAGAATGCAAGAGTTGAGTTGCACATATTAGTAGTTGTTAAGTAAATCTCGTAGGATTGCTTTCAGACCGAGACTAGATGGTTGTCATTTGAGCTCATAATGATTTTGTACCAGGTATCCACCTGGTCCTGCTAGTGAAGCCTCACCTGAGCCTCATATGGACAGTTTAGGGAACTTTATCGAAAGCGATCATGATTCAGCACCCTCTCCAACTGATATGTCAGCTGACAAAAGCACAACAGATTCTAAAGCAATGGTTGCTGTGCCAGAAATGAGTGTAGAGGCACTAGCTGTGGTTCCTGGGCACAGGAAATCAAAGCGGTTCGATATTGGGCAGCGTCGAATCCGTCGACCCTTCTCTGTTGCCGAAGTGGAAGCACTTGTCCAAGCGGTTGAGAAACTTGGTACTGGAAGGTATATATAGATACATGAGCAGAAATTTTGATTTAGCATTTGCGGAAGTTTGATTTGGTCGGGCAATCAGTAGTTTCTAATGGGTTTGTTTATTTACAGGTGGCGTGATGTGAAACTACGAGCTTTTGATAATGCAAAGCATAGAACATATGTGGATTTGAAGGTAAGAGTTTGTTTGCCTATAATAGAATGAACCCCAGTATTTTTCTTTTCTCTTTATTTATAATAGAATCAACCACAGTAGGACTAGTGGCGGTAAAGTTTTTAAATTTAAAATTCATAGTATGGTGTTACTTTAACGTGGTAGTTTGATTGTTTCCCCATCTTTTATGGGTAGGGCCCAGAAGAGGGCGTACTTAGTTTGATCTGTTTTGGGTGATAGTTTGCTTGTACTAGAGGTAAATGATTAGGCAGTCTTTATAGCTTTCTTATTCTGCATAACTTTGTCTGTTAAATAAAAGTGTCCCAAGGAATCTCTTTTATTCTAAGCCAACACGCTTCTTCTAAAACTGCCCTTGAGCATTGGCTTATCTTTTAACTTTTGGTGGTATGCTGGGTTTTTGTATTCTGTTTGTAGAGTGGTGAAAGGTTTTGGTTGTGATGGTGGTTTGGTTTTGGGGTGTGCAGGATAAGTGGAAAACACTAGTACACACGGCAAGAATATCCCCTCAACAAAGGAGGGGAGAGCCTGTACCCCAGGAGCTCTTGGACAGGGTCCTAACAGCACATGCATATTGGTCCCAACACCAAGCCAAGCAACAGCTCAAACAACACCCACACCCTACTTGCCTTCTCGTCTGAAAACACATCATGAACAAAATTAGAATGATTGGTTTTAGAAGAGGGTATGTTTAGATGATGTCTGATTTTTGGTTTGTATCTTTGTTAATTGATGTAAAAAGTATGACAAGAAAAAAAGTATAAGTTGAAGAAAGGTATGTAATATCAGTGGGTCTTTGCCTTGGTACTTTCCCTGCTTGGAGAGGCTGGCGCTTGTAAATGCTTGACTCAATAAAGGAGAGATTGCTGACAGAATTCTTTTGGAACCCAAGATGTAGTTGGATTGGTGTTTCTTGATGTAGTTGTAAATACATTTTTTCTCTCTTCTATTCTATTCTTCTCATCAACATTGCAGTTAAATTAAATGCAAAATAATTCAAATTCCACAATACAATTTGGATATATTTATTTATACCTGTGGGTTTAATTTCTTTTGCCTAATTTTTTTCTACATTTACACTTCCAAAAAACTGTAACTATTGATGATGTATTCTTGTAATTTCTTTTCTTTTACAAACCATTTCTTCAAACACCAACCAACTCTTTAGTTATAAACGCTCTTAACATAAATACTAATGTAATGCAATCATCTCATGAACAATTAAGCATTAATTAAAAAATAATTAAGAATAATCAATCAAGTAAATCAACATTTAAGAACTGTGTATTACAGCAAAACTTCCCCCTTCATCAATTCGATGTCTCTCTCTCTCTCTCTTCTTTTCTCTCTCAACCATGTTATTCATTCATTGCTGATTCACATTTGGGTCAGATTGGAATGGACCAAAATGCCCTTGGAACTCTTGTAGGAGTAGATCCACATGTATATTATATGAAATTGATGAGGTTTTGTGGGTCTTGCAATGGCAGTCAGATTGGAATCAATAGGGGAGAATGATAATAATATAGGGTTGAGACTGGAGTCTAGTCCCCTACACAGCAATGATTAAGAGTCTTTTAATATTTAATTGGTTACAACTTTTATAACATGAGGATTCTCCCTTTGAAATTATTTTGTATGACTAGGTCCATCTGATCCAATAGAATTTCTTTTCTATTATCTTAAGGTTAGTTTTTTTTTATAGGGTGGGGGGGTATAAGTAAATTGTAAAGAAATATGAACCCCTTATTTGAGTGGCGCTTGTTTCCTTGTAAAAAGCTAAAGATAGAGAATATCCCATAAGAATATGCTTGCTTAATAGTTATTATTATTATTATTGAAGTTGATTATTCATGTGTCAATGTGTCATTTGGTCCCGCCTAAATGTCGCTGTTACGTCTAAAGTAAATTCTACTCCGTAAACATGCCTATCTCTTTCGTTTACAGTAAAGTCGCTTAATCGAAATGGGAAAACATGGGTATATAAATTGGGTTGCTTCTCTTTCCAAAATTCTCATTTTTTGCCATTAAAAGATAGGACCATCCTTGCAATAAAAGGCCAATAATATCTGCATTCTGAGAACTATTTCATTTTGGGCTTAGCTGCCAGGCCTCCATGGTCGAGTGAGGCAAACCGATCAAATTTTTTTTCTTCCAATTTTTGAAGTTCTACATAAAAAAACAACATAAATATCGGAAAAAAGTTTAGAAATTGGGTAATGTATTTAGGGGTTCAAAGGCCTTAGGATGCCTTTGTGCCCTGGCCTTTATTTTTTATGACAGGCTTGGTTAACTTTAGCCCAAACTTATGAGCCCCGGACCAAGTCAAAATAAGCATCACTCAACTTTCAAGGCCTGTATCCCAACCCAACTAGGGTAGGGTTTGACTAAAGAAAAGGAAGAGAAACGAATTATCCTCAAATAAAAAAAGTGTTAGGTGTCTGATCTCATTACATTGGACTCAATCAATTGAGATCACTTTTATAATAGGACTACACCTTTCTTTTTTATGCTTTTATGTCCCGTGCTTAATTTCAAATGAAATAAAAGAAAAAAAATACATGATTGTGAGTGATTACAGGTATTTTAATTTTTAGGTCAGGTTTTAAGAAAATGTTAATGTGTATTTGCTGTATATAACATTATTAACATACAAGTTACAACTACTTTTTCACACTTGAAATTTAAACTGTTCATTTTTTCTATAACTAAGATTTAAATTTTCAATCATTAATTGTATATTATATCATACCACTACCACACTAAATATAAATCCCATATTATATTAAATGAGAAAGCGAGTTTTGCACATTTTCCTAGTTACTGGATAAAATATTCGTTGCGTCTGTTTTGATTTCTTCATGAGCACGCATTAATGGATGCATGCCTTTGATTTTTGCAATGAAAAACTACAAGTCCTTGAGTCTTTGCTGGTATGAACGCAGAGAGAGAGAGAGACAAATTAAAGCTAGGTTGATGGTGATACCAATGGCTCAACTTGATTACAGTCAATGGATTATATTTACGAGGGGTATATGTATATGGATATGGTTGAAAAAGATCATAGCTAGCCTGGTTTTGAAAAACAAATATATTAAAAGGTGAATTTAAAAGAGACAACAAAAATGGGTCCTAGAAGGTTTGCATTGGGTCTATGCATTTTCCAAAAACTTTGCTGGGTTCTCATAAACCCAGTCAAGTCAAAAAATGACACCATATATATATATATAGTCAAAAAATTACGCCATATATATACTTAAAGAGGTACGTACAGGTTGAATCAGGGACCAGCCATTTTCATTTTTTGGCATTTCCCTAAAACAGTGGTGAGAATTGATTCCTGTGGTGTCATTCAAATGTTTAGCTTATTTAATTAATTCTACTAAAAAAATAACTTGTGAAATTTGAGAAAAAAAAAAGAAAGAAGAAGAAGCAAAAGNCTACTAAAAAAATAATTTGTGAAATTTGAGAAAAAAAAAAGAAAGAAGAAGAAGCAAAAGGGTCTCACAAATTAGCTAACAACGTAGCAGGTCCAATGTGAATAAGGGAAAAAGGGACAAAGCATTGTTGCTTAAAAATCCACTGCAGGTTGAAGGTTCTATGATCTATCCACAAGCAGTCGAAGCCTGCATATATATGACAACTTTGTTCTTTTGTTTTTGGTTTATTTTATTTATTTTAACTTTCTTTAATTTGCTTATTAATCTATCTGCTATATACCTGCGCACATGGGAACGAGATTATCTTCAATATTCCCAGTGGTTGACCATCTGAACAATAATATTCCATTTGTAATTTTGTATCCTCAAGTTGCAAAAAGCTTTGAAGTTTGAACCTTGAATATATAAATAAAATAATAAAACAAACAGCTTAATATATGGGTGTGTTTAATTGAATAATGTATAAAATAATAAAGTATTCAACCAAACAAGAAAACTTATATATGTACCAGAAATATTAACGAACCCCAAGTCAAATCAATACTAAACAGACAAATGCGCTGCAGGTGAGAATATTTCATTAAACTAATTAGATGCACTCGCTCCTCAACTATCAATTGAAACACCCAAGCATATTTATATATATCATATTCTTCTGTTGAGTTATATTTCATCTTAAATATGATGAGATAATATAAGACATATAGCTTGTGAAACTCATTTTCTACTGCAATTCGATGATCTCGACATCGTCTATTTTCTAAGTTACTATAAAGATCAAAAATCGTTTAACCATTTGATTAAAAGGTTTTCATTTCAATTGTTTAACTTAATGATTTTTGATTTATTTAATTTTTTGCAAAGATAATAATTGCATAGAAATTTAAAAAATATACGATTTCAATTATCAAATTACAGTACGAAGTGAGTTTTACAGTCATAACTCATCATGTTTAAAATGAGGTACGTATACCTCAATAAAAGGGCTCTATATATATCGGCCGCTTCTATTGATAGTTTAATAATTTTCGATTTTGTAAAAGAATATGAACGCATCCATCTTAGGCCCAGTTTGGTATTGCTTTTTAAAGGTGAAAATCACTTTTATTGGCAGCGATACTGTGTTTAGGTGTTTGGTAAAATAAAAAATTTCAGCTTTTTTAAAAAAATAACTGTCATTGGAAGCTAAAATGAGAAGTTGGTGTGGAGCAATTCTCATTTTAGCTTATTCTGGAATCAGTTTGAAGAATCGGTCATATTTAATGAAATTTCTCACAACTGATTATTTTCACAGCAAAAATAAAAGTGATTATCTTTACAGCAATACCAAACTGGGCCTTAGAGAAAATATATATATATATCTTCAACACTCGTGTATTGATTATTTCTTGGTATCCGACTTTGAAATATCACAGTTCACACTCACTTTTATTTCTCAATTCTAGCTACTTTATTTCGTTTGACATTTTGGCTTACACATTTGACTATATATTGTATTAAACCCTAATATTTATCCTCCACCCAGTAGTCATTGGCGTTAATATTGTACTTTAATCATCTATATGGTCTATAGAATGGAGCTTGGCTTTCAAGATCCTAATTCTACAATACCCTCTAGTCTCTACCCTCTCATTGGCTACAAAATTTTAATATAGGCAAACCTCTAAAACGTAAAAATATTTGTACATAAATTACACGTTAAGTGTTTTAATATGAAACTTTACCATTTTCTATACCATTTAATGAAAATTTTTTTGGCCAATCTAAAGTGACCTGAATTTAGAGTATGTAAGTATATAATATTATTATTATTTTGTTAATTATTAAACTTTTATTAAATAGTTTAAATTGTGTAAATTGGGTTGGCTTAGTTGATCGAAAATAAAATTTTGCATACACATTCGAGTTTGAACTCTCTCTCGATAATTAAAAAAAAAAATACTTTCAACCGTTATAAATTTCTTTCTAATTTAATGTCAATTCTCTTTTTTAAACCCGTCTCGAATTATATATATGATTGTCATATTATTAATATAAATAATAAATTTTGGATTAATGAACAAGTTTTGGAATCTAATTTTTCTACTTTTATAAATTTAGTTCATTCAAATAATTCAAGCACTAAATGTACGTTACATTAATTAATATATGAATTATTATTTTTTCTTTTAAAAATATTTATAGTGTTATTATTTTTTTGGCCAAAGCACATTGGCCAAAACTTGAATATTTGGAACAGAGACTTTATGGACTCCCGCTTCTGACTTCCGCTGCCTACTTTGGGCTGCACCAGCTATTCCCAAACGCCTCAACTCCATCCCCTGCCATTTCTTCTACCCCAGACCTCCACCTGCACAAATGGCATTTAGGGCTTCTCTCTTCTCTATCAGGTAAGCTGATTCTTCAACCCAATTTCACCCAAATCGAATTGGGTTTCTGCAATTTTCTGAATTTGATTACTATGGATCCTCGTTTTTCTCGATTACCCAATTCCAATCTCAGTTTCGATGACCAGACCCTTTTGTCCAATTTCAATGACCAGAACCTTTTGTCCAATTTCAATGACCAGAACCTTTTGTCCAATTTCAATGACCAGACCCTGTTGTCCAATTTCGATGAGTACCCAAGTAGTTACCCTTTGTCAGATCTTAGCTTTTCGGACCCAAAACACAGTAGCTCTGCTCTGTCATCGAGTTTGAGCCCGGACGGAGATGACAGTGACTTTTCTGACAGTGTGCTCAAGTACATAAACCAGGTGCTTATGGAGGAGGACATGGAGACAAAGCCCTGTATGTTCCATGACCCTTTGGCGCTTCAAGCCGCTGAGAAATCTCTTTATGAGGTTCTTGGTGAGAAGCACCCTTCTTCCCCAAACCAACACCCTCATGTTGAGAGCCCAGATGATCATTCTTCTGCAACTTGCAGTGATTTTAGTGGCAATACCAGCTCTAGTTCTAGTACTAGCCATTCGGCTGATTCTCGGTGGATCAATGTTGATCTCATAAAAAATAAGCCCTCTATATTGCAAAACCCGATTCCTGAAAACTTTGTTTTCCAGTCCACTTCAAAGTCTAGGTCTCAGTTGTCATCGAATGGGAATGGGAATGGGATGCTGGGTTCTTATTTGAGTGAGCTTAGGGGTCCTAATTTATTTAGCCAGAGTGAATTGGTGTTGCAATTTAACAGAGGGGTAGAAGAGGCTAATAAGTTTCTTCCTAGAGGTCAATTAACTGTTGATGTGGAGAGCAACATGCCGTATCTAGTGGCGAATAGAAAGGCTGAAGATGTGGTACTTAAGACGGAGAAGGATGAGAGTGAGCATTTGCCTAGTGGTTTGAGAGGAAAGAAAAATCATGTGAGGGAGTATACAGATATGGAAGATGGGAGGAGCAACAAGTATTCGGCAATTATGGAGGATACAGAGACAGAGTTAGCAGAGGATTTTGATAAGGTGTTGCTCTGTGGCGAGGGAAACCTTGAACCTTCTGTGTGTCCAGGTGAAGAAGTCTGTCAGGATGAAGCAAACAAGACCCTGCAGCAGAATGGGCAATCTGTTGGAACTGGTAATGGCAAGACTCGTCCCAAGAACCAAGGCAATACTAAGGAAGTGATTGATTTGAGAACTCTTCTGATTTTATGTGCACAAGCTGTTTCTTCTGATGATCGTCGGACTGCTGATGAGCTACTAAAGCAGATTAGGCAGCACTCTTCCCCATTGGGTGATGCCTCTCAGAGGTTGGCTCATTGCTTTGCAAATGGTCTTGAAGCACGGTTGGCTGCCACTGGAACTCAGATATATACTGCTCTATCTTCTAAAAGAAGGTCAGCTGCTGACATGCTGAAGTGTTACCAAGCTTATATTGCAGCCTGCCCATTCACGAAGTTTGCAATAATCTTTGCGAACCATATGATTTTAAAATCAGCTGAGAAAGCAGAAACGCTTCATATTATAGATTTTGGTATCCTATATGGTTTTCAATGGCCTGCTGTCATCCAGTGTCTCTCAAGAAGAGATGGTGGTCCCCCAAAACTACGCATTACAGGCATAGAGCTTCCCCAAAGTGGTTTTCGGCCAGAAGAAAGAGTCCAAAGTACAGGGCATCGCTTGGAACAGTATTGTGCGCGATTTGGTGTTCCTTTTGAGTACAATGCCATAGCAAAAAAATGGGAAACTATTCAAATTGAGGACCTCAAACTTAAAAGAGAAGAGGTGGTTGCTGTGAATTGTATGTTCCGATTTAAGAATCTACTTGATGAGACAGTTGTGGTAAACAGTCCAAGGGATGCTGTTCTAAATTTAATTAGGAAGATGAATCCTAATATTTTTGTTCATAATGTTATTAATGGATCCTACAATTCCCCCTTCTTCGTCACACGCTTCCGGGAGGTTCTATTCCACAAATCTGCAATGTTTGATATGCTTGATACCAATATAGCTCGTGAAGATCCTATGAGATTGATGTTTGAGGAAGAGTTTGTTGGACGGGAGGTTATGAATATAGTAGCTTGTGAGGGCTCTGAGAGAGTTGTGAGGCCGGAGACATATAAGCAGTGGCAGGTGCGGAACATGAGGGCTGGGCTCAGACAGCTGCCATTGGACCGAGAACTCATGAACAAACTAAGGGCTAAGGTGAAACTGGGATACCACCCTGATTTTGTGATTGCTCAAGATGGTCACTGGATGCTGCAGGGATGGAAGGGCAGGATGAACTATGGTTCCTCCTGTTGGGTACCGTCTAGGACTTGAAATGCATGCTTGTTATAACTGACTTGCACATAGGCAGCTACAGGTACTTTTCCCAACCTCAAAGGTGATCTTAATCCACCAAAAGTATATATCAGTCATGGAAGCAGTAGCAGTCACGCTTGGGCACTTGTGTTCTCTTGGGCGCTTGGAAGAACGGAAAGTAATTGCTGCAGTTCTATTTGGGTATACAGATAGTACTGTATTTTGCACCATTACACTGTGTAAGCGACATTGTGGGGTTGGCTTGGCAAGTTCTAGTCTGTTTCACTTGCTCCCCTGTATTTATTCCATGTGTAGTAGATCAGGTGCCTTCTTTTATGTAGCTTTTATATATGTTGTGAATGAAGAAAAGAAAAAGTTGATCTAATGAGGTAGCACTGTATAACTTTGTATTAAAAAACTTTTCCAAGAAATTTGACTGATAGAGAAACAGTGGAGCGTAAAATCTTCATTGTTTTAGATGGAAACACGTATATGCTGTAATCTGTATGCAGACAAAGAAGCTAAAAGGATTAAACAATCTCAAATGGTCACCTCATCAAACCATTTCGAAGACACTAGTTACCGACAGAACAAAACAGATGCAATTTCACAACAACAAGTACAACAACAACGTGGCTGAAGCTGAACAGAGCAGTGCCGCTGAAAATAGGCCACGACCGAATACAACGACAAAGGCGAAGAGAGAATCGAGATAAGCATAGAGCTGAAAAACGACAAGTCGTGTCTACAATCAGGAGACTATCTTTCCATAGATCCTCAATATATGAAGCCTGTGACGCAACGCAACTCGATAAGGATCAAGGGCTGTGACAGTGATGCTATAAAATATCTCATCATGTTCTTCAATTCACCATGCATGCATGCAAATTCCAAGCTGTATAAACGGTAGCAAACTTAGTCTCTTGTGTCGTTGACTTCATCCTCCAACAGATAGTCTCGTCCCCTACCGAGAATGATGAATAGACTATTTTAGTATTTTAGGGTCGGTTTAGTGTTTTGGTTGGTATGGGTATACAGATTCTAATGGCTTAATAAATAAGATAAATTTATAATAGTGTGTAAGAGATCAATAATACTAAGATCAACCGTTTATTATAGTAATAGTAATTTTCTTTGTTTTTTTCATCACAATAAATTAATAATATACTATTGTATTAATTATTATAAGGTTAATTGACTTTAAATACCAAATTTTAATAATTTTTTAGTTTAGGTATCAAAATTTAATAGCATTTTAGATTAGGTACTAGTTGAAAAGTCAAACATAATAATATAGTAAAGGGCACTATAATTCACAAATATTACATCATATGCCATTACAATAAAATATATATATATATATTAATATTGAAACTTGGTATTTAATCCTAAATTTCTAATTATTATAACCTATTCTTAATCAACGCATAAACGCCGTGTGCTCAATTAATGTCATCGTCAACTATTATTGGGGATACTTTTAAATTTTAATCACCAACAAAAACAATAAATGGGGTTCAATGTATTTGCCATGAACCCTGGGGCCTACGAGCATTTAACACATTATTTATGTAAAGATTAATGAGATAACGGTGGCAAAAGGGTACTTAAAATGACGATAAAGGTTAGTGAAGGGCCCACCATTTGCTCGTGCTTCAATTTCATTATCAGAGAGTGACAGCCACAGTCGAGATAAAGAACAAAGTAGAAGGTTGCGGTCCCCTGTTTTGCAATAATTAGCTTTGGAGGACCCATATGGCATATGATTCAAAATCAAAACCAAATGAAAAATCAAACCAAATGAAAAATCATTCTTCTTCTCAGCCACTTTCTACATTAATATTTAATTCATACCACAACCAAGCAAGTTGTGTGTCTCTCCATTAGGCTAAATCGAACATGCTACTAAACTACTCTAAATATAAGTGACCATTCAAGCATCAATTATAATTACACACGTACTAATTATCATTCAAGCATTTTATTCATATTCCACGTACGTCCAATCCCATATATTATTTTGTACTTTATTTTTTTATCTACTCTTTAACTTTATAAATTTATGAGGTTTTATTCAAAATATATATGTATAATTTAAAAAGAGGAGTCTTCTAAAATTAACTGATTACTAAGTTAATATGAAGCTAATCACTCTTTTAGGCTCACCACATGACTACTCTCGTAATCTAAACTTTTCATTTTTTACACCTCATTTCAAAGATCATTAATACAAAAAATCAATCAAATAAAAAATTATGTAGTCTTCTTATTGTGATTTAATAATAGACGAACATTATTTTTAATAAAAGTGTATAAATAGTTGTTATTATAATCAAATGACTAAATGGCTTTCGATGTTGAAGATTTGTACAAAAATGATTTTTAAAGTAAGGCCTAAAAAAATAAAAGGTTCATATGATGAGATTATATAGGGCGGTGGGCTTAAAAATATGATTAGCTTCGTATTAATTTGTAATTAGTTAAATTTTTAAAAGTATCCTTGATCTTACTTAGTATTTCCAATAATAAAAAATTACCTATTTGATGTGTGAATCGCAATTATGTACACAATTCATAACACTATTTTATTTTCTTGTACTTATGTTGTTTAATCAGAGATAATACAATTAGTCAATAATGTATATACACATTAGAAGACAAAAAACCTAATACAAATTGACCTTTGACCAATATGAAGTTGTTCATGTGAAGATACATCTAGACATGCGCATATCCGAGGTTTTCGGTGGACCCAGTATTTAATCATTTAATGGTTTAATCTATTTTGGGATCAACATTTTCCCTTTGGATTTGAATAAATTCATAGGGCCCGAAAGTTTTAATAAAGTTCTTGAGGCCTAAGATACCATGTTGACCTTTCACCCGAGCAAAAAGATAAAGAAGCAAAATTTGCTTCCTATTCGATAAGACATTGAAGGAAAGGAAAAGTTTATTATTGAATGATGCAGACCACACTGTTTTGTATTATTATCCACCTCTGTTTTCCACCTGATTAGCTCACACCCAGTAATTTTTAATGTTATTTACAGTATCATATATAATGTAAGGGATTAAGCAATTGATTACTTAATTAATAGGGAGACCAAATTAATGAAAGAACCTGAAATTAATTTTATAATATATATATGGATACTTGCTCTTCACGAACATAGAGATAGAGGCTTGGTTCTCAAGATATCTTGATCAACCGGTGGCCGATGGTTTGACGATGTCAAAGTCCCAACCAAAGCAATCACTCTCCAAATTTGGTTATATTAGAGAGTCAACCGCTACTCTCACCTCACGTGCTTTGTAAAGCCTTATTTTTCTTCAGGTGAGAAAGGGTCACTCAAGTATCAAAAACTATCTTAATGTGCAAGAATAAAAAATTAATTAATTGTATTATCATAGAATAATTGATCTGCAAAAATATGCGTGGATTAAAAATCCAGTATGAATTAGGACACATTAAATATAAAGGTTTTTTCATTTAAAAAAAGTTTAAAATGAAAAAATCTACAATCGTTCAGTAATCTGTAAAAATGTAGTAACAAACTGGTTCACTTTAATGAGCTTAAAGTTCAGTGAAAGTATCGAGCGCTCGATAATTTCCACTGTTAAACAATACTTGTTACCATGTGATAGTAACTATTTAAATTGCATAAAACATTCCGTGTTATATTGTTAATAAGTACTACTATTATACAATGATAATTTGCCAAGTTAAAAAAAAACCAACTGAACTTTCGGTTTCAAAAATTAAGAACAAATTAAAATGTGAATTTTATTTACACAAAGTGGATCTATGTGACATTACAACCTTTTAGATGAACTGTATTTGTATGCAAAGTCTAAAAGTAGACTTTAGAATTATTATATGTATATATAATAATTATATCTCTTTACAAAAAAATTGATAACCGTCGATAAACTTGATCTTCTTTAAATAAAGTTGCAATTACTCTCGTAGAATGGATATAAAAGAAATTAATGTAATTTTGTATATCCACTCACCTAATGACAAATTTTAAATCTATGCCTACTTTCAGATAAAAGAAAATAAGTAGCAAATTATAGTATAAAATTATAAATTATGAATTTGAATTATGTGGTGCGCTTATTTTTCTTGTTTCAATTATAATAATGTACTTTAAATTAAAAAATTATTAAACCAACTATCAACTATGAAGCATATTATTTTCAATTTTGTTGTGGTCATATATCATTTCAATTTTTCATTTTTATGTCACATGAAAATTAAAAGACAAAGAGTGGGACCAATCCATGGTTGAGTCAAACATGTGCACGACCAAATCAAATACGAAGTGAAAGCACCCAAAATTTATAAGGTAATGATATGTATCAAATTTTATATATCATTTGTATATCATATTTTTAATAAAGATAAAACTTATTTATATTAATGGATTCTATATTTCTACTAAAATGTGATGCACAAAATGGTACTAAAATTTAATATACCTAATATTTTTTAATACATAGACAGACAGACTGGTTTACCCGGTAACATGACGAGTTGAGTCGAGCACTCCGTGACTCATCATGACACATCTCCCAAGTGAGTCAGTCAGTCCCACCTCGTCTAAGAAAACCTGCGTTTCTAAGAAAGTTCGTGACGCCCAACCCACATGGGGGATTTCAGCTTATATATAGCAGAAGCTCACCGTACAAGGTTCGTTCTCAAATCTCAATGCTCTTCATATTTCTTTTGTCCTTCTGTTCAGTATAGACTAAAGGGTCCTTCTTTGCTTAATCTTAGAGTCTGGAACTTAAACCCTTTGCTTCCTGCACAAAAAAGCTGATGAATTTCTGAGGTTCAACTTCATGAACTTATTTTGATTTGTTCTTGTCTGGTATGTTTTTAAGTTTTTGTTATTTTTCTACCATGATGGGTTTCTTCTCATGTTGTCAATTAGAATTTTGATTTGATCTTCACTCACTTTCTTTTTTTGGTAATCTTCCAGTTCAAGAGGGGATTTAGAGTTTTACCCATATATTGGTTTTTTTGTTTTTGTTTTTGTTTTTGTTTTTTGGTGTGACCATGGATCCATCTTTCACTGGACTACCTGAATACATGAGTGGTTTCAACAATGATGTCCAGCCCACCTTTCCCAATTCAACTCAATTCCCAAATTTTTCAAATGAATACCCTTTTAACCAGCTCTCTCCGGATCTTGACTTTTTAGATAATCATCTTTCACATCTACCTGATCCGGAACCTGGTAATTTTGTTCCTTCAATTACTGCGAGTTCAGGGGGGGAGTCATTTGTACCATCTAATAGTTTGAGTCCAAATGGAGGCTCATTTTCTCTGCCTGTGACTGTGAGCCCTGGGGGAGACTCTTCCTCTGATGACAGTGATTTCTCTGAAACTGTTTTCAAATACATAAACCAGATTCTTATGGAAGAGAACATAGAGCAAAAGCCCTGCATGTTCTATGATCCATTGGGTCTAAAAGTGACTGAGAAATCATTCTATGATGTTCTTGGTCAAAAGTATCCTTTTTCACCCAATCAGCAACCCCTTTATATTGATCAAAATGTTGAGAGTCCTGATGGTAATTTTTCTGGAAGCAGTAGTGACTGTAGTGGTAGTCATAGTAGTACTAGTCCGAGTACTAGCAACTCGGTTGATCCTCAATGGCTTGGCGATCTTGGAGAGCAAAAAACCTCTTTATCACAAACTCCTCTTCCAAATGACTACACTTTCCAGTTTAATTCGCAACCCAATTCACATTTGTCTGTTCCTCTGACGAATGGCCTGACTAGTATCGATGGGCTGTCGGAATCTTCTGTAAATGAGTTTCTGGCTCAGAATATATTTACAGATAGTGACTCTGTCTTGCAGTTCAAGAGAGGGTTAGAGGAAGCCAGTAAGTTCCTTCCTAAAGATAATCAGTTATTAATTGATTTGGAAAGCAGCAGAGTGTCTACAGAAGTGAAAGGGCATGCTCCAACAGTTATCATCAAGAAGGAGAAGAGTGAGAGGACGAACTCACCTATTGGATCAAGGGGCAGGAAGAATCATGAGCGGGCCTCACCGAATGGGTCAAGGGGAAGGAAGGATCATGAGCGGGCCTCACCTAGTGGGACAAGGGGAAGGAAGAATCATGAGCGGGAAGACGTGGATTCCAATGAAGGGAGGAGTAGCAAGCAGTCCGCAGTTTATATGCAAGAGACTGAATTATCTGAGATGTTTGACAGGGTGTTGCTTTGTAATGAGGGAAGTAATCAGTCTTCATGTGCTGAAAATGTAACTGTGCCAAATGAAGCAAGCCAGACCTTGCAGTCAAATGGACAGCCACAAGGTTCTAATGGTAATGGTGGGAAGGCTCGTGCTAAGAAACAGGACAAGAAGAAGGACACTGTGGATTTAAGGAATCTCTTGATCTTATGTGCACAAGCTGTGTCTACCAATGATTTTAGGACCAGTAGTGAACTACTAAAGCAGATTAGGCAGCATTCTTCTCCACTTGGTGATGGATCTCAGAGGTTAGCTCACTTCTTTGCCAACGGTCTTGAGGCACGTATGGCTGGTACTGGCACTGGAACCCAAATTTTTTATGCTTCCCTTGCTTCCAAAAGGACATCAGCTGTTGATATTTTGAAATGTTATCAAGTTCATCTTTCAGCTTGCCCTTTCAAGAAAATATCAACTTTCTTCAAAAACAAGATGATCTTGAAGATGGCTGAGAAAGCAACAACCCTTCATATAATAGATTTTGGTATCTTGTATGGTTTCCAGTGGCCAATCCTTATCCAGCGTCTCTCACAGAGAGATGGTGGACCTCCCAAGCTACGCATTACAGGGATAGAGGTTCCCCAACCTGGATTTCGTCCGGCAGATTGGATTGAAGAGACTGGGCGTCGCTTGGCAAAATATTGTGAGCGTTTTAATGTTCCTTTTGAGTACAATGCCATAGCATCGCAGAATTGGGAATCTATCCGAGTAGAGGACCTCAAGGTTGAAAGGGATGAGGTGCTTGCTGTGAATTGTATGTTACGGTTCAAGAATCTACTTGATGAGACAGTTGAAGTGAACTGTCCAAGGGATTCTGTTCTGAAACTAATCAGGAAGTTGAAACCAGATATTTTTGTTCATACTATTATAAATGGTTCCTACAATGCTCCTTTCTTTGTCACTCGATTTCGGGAGGCTCTCTTCCACTACTCTGCCTTGTATGATGCATTTGATATTAATATATCCCGTGACAGTGAAGAGAGGTTGGTGTTTGAGAGAGAGTTCTATGGCCGGGAGGCTATGAATGTAATAGCATGTGAGGGCTTAGAGAGGGTTGAGAGGCCTGAGACATACAAGCAGTGGCAGGTTCGGTGTACAAGGGCTGGTTTACGGGTGCTGCCACTAGACCAAGACCTGGTGAAGATGTTTAAGGGTAAGGTGAATGCATGGTACCACAAAGATTTTGTAGTTGATCAAGACAGTGATTGGATGCTTCAAGGATGGAAGGGTCGAATTGTCTATGCTTCTTCTTGTTGGGTGCCAGCATAGCAATCTTGTAAAGCATGCTTGTTTGAACTTCTGTGAGAACTGGGAGGAAAAGGATGTCCGAAAAGCTGTGCAGAGGTACAATTTCCTTTGGAATTGTAATATTCTTTTCTTTCCTTTGTTTCATACACCCAAATTTATGCATGCATTACATATGCAGGTCTTTTCGGCTGAACTACTGTTTTTCTCTGTAATCAAGATTTTTTCTTTTTTGTAATGTAAAGTTGAGCATAAATTTGAATTATTTGATTTAACCAACAAGTGAAAAGAAGCTTACCATATTTCTTTCATGGTTTCAGGTCATTTGTGGCAATACCTTCTTCTTGCAGTGAACCTCGAGGAGGAGTGATGATGCACATTAGATATTTGCTACATTATCTTTTCGGGCTCATAGGTATGATGACTGAAGGCTTATTGGTCATGATAAATGGTGGTTGAGGGCTTGTTCGCGCTGGTATGATGTATAGTGTCTACATGCAGTTGGTTGTAGAACTATGGAAATTAAACTACTCAGATAGAATAAAGAAGGGGAACAAACTATGAACTTGTATTGTGATGAAGCGCTGTTATTGCACCAGCACTGCCTACTGGCATGCTTGTAATCAAATCACCTTCCTCGTTTCTTGATTTGTTTTCTCTGCCAGTAGTAGCGATAGGGGGAGGTTTCCATTCTGAATCTCTGTACATGTACAATCTCTTGGTATTTTGGAGTTGTATGTTTGTTCTATCAGATGTATCAAGAAGTTGAATTTTGGATTTCATTATAGACTGCATGCCTTTGCATCCTCTGTGATAGTGGGTTACAGTCTCACAGATGTTTATGGAATGGTTTTGACTAGTTTGTCTTTGTTCTCATTGATTTCATGCATAATTAGTATTACACGACATCGAATTTGCAAAATTGGGTATTGGTTGGGTCTCAACTCAACAAAAGAGCATGTGGTAGGTGGGCCGGTAGGATGTTATGATTTGTCATCAGCTATATATATACCTACACTAAGTAGCTAGCTAGGAAATTAAGAATCAATCAATCAACCCAGGTATCGACTAATAATATATCCATCACAACGTTACTGGGAGGCAGATATGGGAGTTTGATCCCCATGTACGTACTCCTCAAGAGCGAGCTGAGGTTCAAGAAGCTCGTCGAAATTACCACAAAAACCGATTCAGCTCAAGCCCAGTACCGAACACCTCACGAAAATACCATATTGGCTTTACACCTACCAAATTACAAAGATAAAATTTTCGAAGTACTGTTTTGACCAGCTAGCTACAATATTAATTTTCTGCTAATACAAATATCTATCTAGCTACTTTATAGTGTCGGCTTAATTTTATATTATCAACTCATTTTTTTTTAAATTTAGTTACGTTTCTTAGGGTTCCATACTCCCATAGTTGTCTAATGGAGCAATCAATGGCCCCTCCAATTATACTTATTTATGGGGGGTTTATCCAAAAATCATTGTCATAAAAAATTAGGTAAATCAAAAATAATTTATTTGTATATTCATTTGATCAAAATTGAAATCTTAAATAACAAATGTTTGTATATTAATTAATCAATTAACAAATGTTGTATACAATATACGGACATGTATAGAGAGGCCCAGCAGCATGTTTTGTACAGCTTTCAAGAATGTTTCATTGCATCTGCCTGGAGAAGAAGCAGATGGAGGTGAAGACTGAAGACTATACCGTGCCTCGAGGAAGATGATGGATTCTTGACCATGGTGGTGTGTAACCCATATACTTTCTTGGGTTCGGTCTTTTTTGCCATTTCCTATAAATCTTTATCATTCAATGTTATATCCATTAATATAATACTAGCTATATATAATAATATAACACACACACACACACATATGATTATATTAGCTATATATATATATATATAATTCTCTCCGAGGAGAGAGAAATCCTAAATATATGTATAGGTCTGTATTGACATTTCAAGTGATCATCAAAGTTTGAATCTCTCTCATTTGACCTTAATTGTTGAAATAATAATAAAAATAATTAAAAAAAGTAATCCAATTTCTTCTTAATGATGCAGTTACTTGGCGTCTATGACATGCAACCCAATGCAACCCAATGACATACATCCAGGTTTGCATAGTTCTCAATATACTCCTTTAACTTCGGATTTGAATTCTCTATTATTTTTATTTTTATTTTTATTTGTACTTTTCAAAATTATAACCGTGTAATTTAAATTTAAGTGGTTATATGATTCTACAAAAATTTAAAAAATACGTTACTATTAAGGTTTGAATTATATATGTACAAAAAGCAATGCACTTGTTAATGTTTACTCTTGAAATTTAACTACTACCCGTAATATAGAAATTAAGTCGCATATATAATAAACACACATTGTTTAAATGTTAAAAGCTGTAGTGGGTAAACAGCTTTTGATGGTTGAAATTGTGAAAGTCTTACACTGAAAGAGCTCGCACAAGACTAGTCCACTAGAGTACGTTAGATGAATGTAGTCCATATCGTGAGACAATTTTCCAACATATATATATGGAATAATCTTGCTTGTAAATCTTGGAGTAATATATTAAAGTTTCATACTTGTTTATATGTTGGTCCCTTTTGACTACTCGAGCTAGCCGCCGGTCACTGTCCAAAAACCATCATACACATTTGACTAAGCCAAGAAGAAAATATATTTATTGATATAAAGATAAGGCAGAACCTAAAATTACTTGAAGCTCACATATTTGGTAATTATAGTCAAATGGACTTGTCAATCATTGAATATTCTTCCGGAAGAAAAACATCAAACAGTGCAAAGAGAAGGGTTATATGCAAGGAGTTAAATTTCGGTTTTG
>QANT01000809.1:0-16771 GCA_003254885.1 Purshia tridentata
GCTCATGTCACCCATGAAACTGGCCGTAAGTTTCATCTCTTTTATAGCCCTTTAATTGATGAATTGATTTCATATAATTGTTGTTTTTTTGGTGAAACATGTATGCAATTTTCGAGGAAAAATCCAAGTATATATAATTAAATGTATATCTACCTACTTTCATACATATATCATGTAAAATTCTGAATATGATCACTCCCTTATGGTGCTTTAATATGTTGGGTCAACGTCACTTTAGATGTTTTGCATGAGGATTTGAATTTTCTACTTGTTTTGGGATTGTTTCGGTATTCCTAGCCGTAATATACCAGATTTAAGAATTATAATTTAAAGGATCAGGATATTAAGTTGACATTTTTGTTTTTGTTTTTGTTTAAAATGATAATCAGATTTGTGCTACATTGAAGAGATAAATAAGGACACCTACTGCGATACAACCAGAACAGATTATCCATGCAACCCCAACAAACAGTACTTCGGGCGTGGACCACTGCAGCTAACATGGAACTACAACTATGGAGCTGCTGGAAACAGCATTGGTTTTGACGGCTTAAACTCTCCCGAAACTGTGGCCTCAGACCCCGTCCTTGCATTTAAGACTGCCTTCTGGTTTTGGATAAACAACGTTCGTCCAGTTTTAAGTCAAGGATTTGGAGCAACAACTCGAGCCATTAATGGTGCTGTGGAATGCGATGGTAAAAGACCTGACCTAGTTCAAGCCCGCATCAACTACTACACTGACTATTGCAAACAATTTGGTGTCGACCCTGGCGCTAATCTCTCTTGCTAGAAATATATATACATGATATAGAGACTAATATATATACCATATGATGCAATAAAAAGTGCATGCAGGCAAAAATAAAGAAAGCAATCTCTCCCCACATGATGTATATCAGTATATCATATATATATGCATGCATTTATATATCTTCCAATTGAACCATGGAAGGAGAGGACTACCTCCTGTTGTGTAGTCTACCTATGAAATAAATCAATAAGAAGCTTATCCATTACTGTTTACAAGGTTATCTTGATTTTGGTTCGATGATGATGACCCTGATTGAAATTTTTTATTTTTTTCGGTAGAGATTGAAATTTTATATCCTTTAATTTAAGTCTTTGGTTCGAGAACAAGGAGGCCAGTGGACTGAGTCAGAAATTCTCCATAACAGGGGTGAATAAGTCAATAGTTAAAAGAAAAAACACGCCATATATCAATTAAATAAAAAACTTGTTTACACATGAATGGACAGATATTTTTGCTGTTTCAGTATAGTTATAGTTGCAACCCACAATTACAAATTTACAATAATATTTTTGGGGTTATTATAAGTGATATGGGGTCTGAGGGTGAGTTTTAGCATGATTTATTGAGTTTAGTAATTTATAATTTAAGATTTATAACGTTTCGAAAACTTTTGTTTTAATTCTTCAATGATAAAGTGCCCTGGAAGTCAAATGTTCTTAAAAGTTTTTAGGAAACTTTTATATGTTTAGTGTCAAATGTTCAAACCGTTCAAACGTTCCCTCAGGGATGTTCAAATGCTCATCCTAAATCTGGTGCAAGTTACGTTGTGCATATGCAACTGCACAAAAAAAAGAAGGAAATAATAAATAATCTTAAATCATAAACTAATAAATGTTTTTAACCATGCTAAACACACCTTCACACACCCAAATCACCCATTATTACCCAAAAAATATCATTGTGATTGTAATTTTTAGCCATTGCAAATACAACGATAATTATAGTTTGGAACAGCAAAAGAGTTCAATTTTTGTCTTAAAACTGATTGTTCTTAAAGTTAGAAATCAATTCCTAGCCCTTTAGGTAATTTTAAAAGGTGTGAGGTCTTTTGAGTAGTATACAAAGTCTCCTTAAGTTTCACTCAAAATTTTTCTCACAATTTTTAATATTTATCTAAAATTCTTCCAATATCCACATTTTGATATTTTCAGACCTTTGATATTGGCAAAATTACATTTTTAGTCTCTATACTTTGAGCTAAATTCTTTTTGACTTTGTAGTTTCTTAATTGTGCCAAGTTTGTTTAGGTATTTTCTAATTGTTGCAATATTTGAGGACACTTATTTAATTTTGTCAATTTAATGAAAAAAATAGTATATGACATGCCCAATTCGAAGTATCTTAGTTAATGACAATTAAGCTAAACCATTTAAAAGCCCAAAGTACCCTCACTCGTGCGCTTGATGTATTAATTTTGTGAAACAAAATTTGACGAATGTAAGCATATGTCCTTGAATTGCAACAATTAGAAAATTTTATGGACAAAATTAACACAATTAAACTACATGAACCAAAGTAGAACTTGTCCCGAACTAAAGGACCAAAATTGGTCCATACATAATTTGGTGCTAGATGTTTTACACAAGTCATGAGTTTATTATACCCATTGGAATTTCAAGCTTTTTAGTTAGGCTTAATTTCATTTTGGTCCCTATAGTTTGGGCAAGGTCTTACTTTGGTCGTTAATGTTTCATTATTCTGACTTTAGTCATGTATTTTATATAAATCATTGCTATTAAGCACATGCTACTATTTTTGTTTTTTAATTTGTTAAATTGTTCATTTTATAGCTAACGGTTTGTAATAAGTATACCAAATCATAACAATTTGTAACACATTTGACAAAAAGTGCAACAAATTTCACAATTTAATAAACCAAATTTGTTAACATGTCTTTGAGTTGCAGCGATTTGCAAAATAAATGACCAACACAAGAACAACTAAAACTACAGTAGCAAAGTAAAACTTAGCCCAAAGTAGAGGGACCAAAAGTAAAATTTTGCAATTAAATCCCGTGCTCATTCCGAATTTAACATTCCTTTGAAGGTGCTCTTCAACCTCTGCCACTGTGCCTCTGTCTTTCTTCTTACAGAAACGCCACCACAGCGCTTCCCTTGTTCTCTGCCTCTCAGCATCTGCACCGTCGCCACCACAGCCTTCTCTCTCTCTCTCTCTCTATCAGGTACTACCCTACTGTTGCTAAACCCATTTTGCGACTCTGTTTGATTTTGTGAATTGTGAATTTTCTCTTTTAGGTGGTTTCGATTGGTAAATTAAAAATAAAGGGCTTTTTAACATCAAATTAAGGATTTGGCTTATCAAATCAGTATCAAGATGAGCACTTGAACAATGCTTTAAATATGTGTTCTATGAATTTAGTTCATGGAGTCCAACTTTTACTATTTGAGCTTTTATACCATTTGGCGGACGGAGAGAAGCTGCGAAGAGAAAGCGGAAGGAGACACTAGATTACTGTGCACTTATGCCGAAACATAGCACTACGTTTCGTCTATTTATGTTTCTGCATTCTCTCCGCTGTTTCTTCCCGCACGAGAGAAGCCCCTGTTTGGCAGCGACTAAACTAGTTGTTCCTTTTATTGGGTACAAAACCCCTTTTTGGGAATTTTTTTTTCAAGTTTCTGTCTAAAATTTTAGTATTTGTGCAAGCTTGTTCTGGTTTTCAATTTTGTTTAATGTATTGGTCGGTTTTGGGTTTCTCTTTCTCCTTTTGAAAGTGAGAAAGCTGTTGCATGACATAAATTGGCGTGCTATATTCAGAAGCTGGTACTTACATGGCCCTTTCTTAATAGATCTAAACAAAATTATATATATGTATATATATTGATCAGTCTCTAGCAAAACATTGTTTAAAGAGGGAAGCTGCATTTGGATCTTGATTGCAAGCATTTGGATAATTTAGAAGATTGAGCGTTTTAGTTGTGATTATATTCAGTGATTATATTAAAATTTGTGTCAAGAACTTAAGTTTTGGTGGATGGTCAAATTTGTGGTTGAATTCATTAAATGTCAGTTTTGTATGTTTCAAATTGTTTTCCTAAAACCGACTGTTTATTCTGATTGAAGGACAGAAACATAGCAATTCTGCCCTCTAAAAAATAAACAAATGTTCAATGCAATGCAATGCAATTTTTTAAATTTTTTTCCACTTTCTCACGTGAATTGATGATGAGAAAAGAGTTGGACTGTATACGAAATAAACAAACAAATCATTCAATTGGGTTCTGCCATAAATATGATTGAGCTCCATTCCTTCTCAATTCACTCCCGAGGGTCTCACTTCCAGTGCAGAGGCCAAGATTCACAGACATTGAAACTGAAAAGCTATATCCCAGTGGAAAATGGAGGGATTAGATTTAGAACAATGGAAGAAGCAGGCAGAGCAATGGCAGAAGCAGGCAGATCTACAGTGGTCTCAAGCACTTGAATACGTTCATCAGATTCCACCGACTCAGATCTATGCTGCTATCGCTGTCTTGCTATTGACATCATTTTTACTCTTGCTGGGTATGTATCCCAATAATTTTTATTTAATTTAATTTTTTTAAAAATTCATTATGATTTGTTTGCTTTTATATCTTTTGTGTTGTAGTTAGGTTGTTTAAACGCCAAAAATATAATACCATACTGCTGAGTGGGCTTAGTGGGAGTGGGAAGACTGTTCTTTTCTATCAAGTAAGAACTGGCCTTGTTGGGTTTTGTTATCTTAAACATTATTATATTTTTTGGAACCTTAACATTGTTATATAATTCAGTGTATTGATTATTGGCTATTAAAATAGACTCATCAATTGGCCCAATTTTCTAAATCTTCCATTAGAGCTACTAATTCCATATTAAGTCCATCATGTGTAAGAAAAAGTACATCAGGACCCTATGACTATCTCGTTTTACTTTACAGAAGAATTAAGAATTTAAAAACTGTGCTAGCTTTCTACTAATTGTTTCTGCAAATTGGTCTTGTGTTATTACTTAATTTTCTAAGACACTATCACGTTTTAGATATTGTTTTGGTCCCTTGCTTATGTTGTGTCCTTTTTCTTTTCGAATATAATATGACACTGTGCCTATTTTCGATAAGAGCTATTTATTGCTTGCAATATAATCGACATTTGAAGGCAAATTTGGAATGCCTTTTATTTATGTTTTTTCTTTTTTATTTTTCTTTCAACATTTTTTTTTTGGTTGTTTTTTAGATGATCTGTTCACACCTTTCTGGTTTTGATAAAAATCTTATGACATTATTTAATGCACGTGCCAGCTTCGGGATGGCTCCTCTCATCAAGGTACTGTCACATCAATGGAACCAAATGAGGGAACTTTTGTGCTACATTCTGAAAAATCAAAGGCAAGATATATTTCAAGTTCTTGTGTTCATGTATGAGTAATCATGTTTTACCCAATATTGCTTGTCTTGTTAAATGAGGGCAGACCTAACTTATCTATTTACCTTTTATTTGCACAAGACATCAGCCAGAAACATTTTCTTCCTTTTTTTAACTGTTGTTTTTGTTGATTGTTCTTTACAGGCTTGATCATACATTCATACTCAACTTTTCTTTGATGGATGCAGACCCTAACATATCTATCATTTTTGTTGTTTACAGAATGGAAAGGCAAATCCTATTCATCTTGTTGATGTCCCTGGGCATTCTCGCCTTAGACCCAAATTGGACGAGTTCCTGCCTCAAGCAGCCGGCATAGTATTCGTGGTGGATGCTTTGGAGTTCTTACCAAACTGCCGTGCTGCTTCAGAGTAAAATTTTCCCCAGTTTACTATATGATATCCATAAATGACTTTTCCTACTTACAGCCATTTTACCACCTGTTGGTAATGGTACCAGTCTCATTGGTCCAGCCCAGTATGTGATAAAATGGAAGAAACAAATGGAGGACCCTAAATTTGGGATGTTACTATACACACACTTTCATGCACAGATAAAAATTTTCACCTATAAAATCTATGACCTTTGATACTTTATTTGCGGCAGGTACCTCTATGATATTTTGACTAAGGCGAGTGTGGTGAAGAAGAAAATTCCAGTTCTTATTCTCTGCAACAAGACGGACAAAGTGACAGCACATAGCAAGGAATTTATTCGAAAACAATTGGAGAAGGAAATGTATGTCTAAGAATCTTGTAACTATAGGTTTCTGTTCTCTGATCGATTATGGTTTTACTACTAGTTTTTCATAGGCTTATATTGGTAGTTATAAGCACTTGATAATTATATTCTACATCTTCTTGATTCCTGAGGACGATATTTCTTCTGATAACACCAGTGTCTTCTATAAACATGTTGCTTACAGTTTACGGTTGCTGTGATTTTCAATTTTTCATCCTGTGAGACCCATTCAAAATCACAAATTTTTTCATTGAAATACATATATATTTTTTTAGCGGTCACTTGCTCTTGGGTCACTGGAGAATTCTCTGTAATATTATGGGATGTTTGTGATTTATTTTCTGTGATACCCCTACCCCATACATGAATTTGATTTTGTAATCTGAGTAAATTAGGTTTAGAATACATTTGAATTTGAATGCTTTAAGTATGTGGACATTAGACCAAGGCAATTGACCCAAGTGCCCTTTGTTGTATTATTTTACTGACTTACATGTGAAGGTTAAGTAAATTAGTATTGCTTTGTCAAAAAGGAAAACAAGAGAAATATTATAATAGAGATAGGAAAATGTGATAGCCAGTGTCTAAGTGAAGTGTCAAGAGATGCAGGTGGTAAGTTGAGAGTTAGAAAGGTGCTTAAGTGTATTGTAATACATTGGTGTATTGTAATACATTGGTGTATTGCCAAACTAAAACAAACTCAGCAACGCCTAAGGCATTTTGGGACCGCCTGGCCTTGAAGCATCCCTTGATATCACCTTTTAAAACACTGGTGGTAAATTTGCAATGCATATGAGTTAGGTTAGGAGGCTTGTGAAAATTCTGAATTGAATAGTTTTAAGTGATTGGAGGATGCGTGTGAAAAGTGAAAATGTTTGTAATAGGCACAAATTTGTTACCTTGTGGGTGTGGTGTTGAGACATAATGGGAGATGTGTTTGAAAACTATTGCTTGGTACAGAATCATTTAGTGGAAATTCAGTAATTGTTACACTATGGTAATTTTGTAGTCATGAGATCAGTATTTGAACAATATCTGTACTGTTAGGAGTGGCTTCTTCCAACTCTTTCACTGTCAAGCTGATGATAATCCTTGTCGGTATGAACTAAGAAGGTAACTAGGCTGATTTGCGCAACCGTGAGCATGTGAATGCAAGGTATAGAGTTCCTTGAGAGAATGCAGATGCCACTCCACTAGAGGATTTTAGTAAGTAAGGAATGCTTATAAGTAGTGAATATTTTTTTCTGAAAAAATAGGTGACGTGGGTCACAGACAAATAAGACAAAAGGAAAAGATGGGCTTTAGTTTCTTGTTCTGGACTGTAGAGGATATCAATAAAGGCTTGTAATCATGAGTTTTGGTTGTGAAGGACTGAATTAGAGGTGGAAAAATAAAAAGAATGTGTGCAACTAAGTGACTCTGAACTGGTATGGGCTACTGAAAGTGAAAGTCTGTGATTTTGGGGAATCACGTCAGATTTTCCATACTAATTTAAATGAGGTTAACGATTTAGACTTAATTGCTATTGTGTTGAAAGTTAATGACTGAAATAGCAAAAATTAAAAGAACAAGACCAAAGTGGAAATTTCATGACAGTACCTGGACTGTGTATCATTTGGCCATTCTTTTATTATGTTCTCATTATGAAAATTGAATTGGAAACTGTGAATCATTGTTTGTGCTTGTAGACCTTATTATGAAACAAAGAGATGAAGAAGGTTCTGGTTTACTATGTTGGTCTCATCTTCAAATAATTTGAATATCTTTGACAGAATTTTCAGAGGTCTTGTTTCGATAAAATGCATGTTAGTTTTTAAGGTTCCTGTATGTTTATTCCCTGGTTACTGAGCTTTGGTGGCTCTTTTTATTATCTATTTCCCTATCTTTTCTTTATTATTGTTCAAGAACTGTTCAGATAGTGGAACTGCCAAGGGTTTGTAGATTTGGAATAATACCCGAGCACTGCAAGAAGCACTCACCGCTGCATCCTCCGCCCTTTTTTTGGTATATGGTACGGGTTTACCACATACCCTCCTAGGGTGTAGAATGGGGCTTGTGGAGGCTGCATGTTAGGTTTTAACGCTGGGATTTTGGGGCAAAATTCCCTAGTTAAAGTCTAACATAAAGCCAACAAACTAGTGTCAAGTGCTCGAGGAAGAAGCAAAAATGCACTATCGAGCACTTGGAAATGGCTGCCAAGTGCTCAGCGCCTGGTATCCTTGAAAAAAAGATTTGCGGATTCTGCCTAAGAATACATTAGAAACCTATAATTACTGGTAGTACAAGGTTATAGTAGTCCTGGAAGTTTGATCATATAGACAGATATAGTAAAGAAGGCTTGTACCAATTGTAGGCAACATTCGTTCTGTTTGTGATTTAAGTATCTATTTAATTTTTCTTTTATATAGTTGGCTGATATATTTGTCTTGTAAAATTTTTACAGTGACAAGTTACGAGCATCAAGAAGTGCAATATCGACTGCTGATATCGCAAATGACTATACACTTGGGGTACCTGGGGCACCATTTTCATTCTCTCAGTGCCAGAACAAAGTGACAGTTGGTGAAGCTTCTGGTCTAACTGGTGACATATCTCAGGTGGAACATTTTATTCGGGACCATGTGAAGTTGTAGGATGTTTCTATCCCATTCCTGATTGTGTTATTTCTGCTCTAAGAGTTCAGTTGATTATTCACATAGTCATTGAAAAAACTCAAAAAAGCTGCTCAGAACCAATTAAACTTTTCAAAAAAAGAGGAGGAAGGTTGAAAGAGAAGGGAAAAAAAAAAAGGAAATCAGGAACCGAATTCTAATGCAAGTTTGTGTTCTGGTCAGTGACTCCTTGAAAAATGATACCAACAAGGGAGGGTATTCATGCTGTACAAATTGGTATTATTTAGTTCATTTGCTTTGTATTGCTTGTGCACTCTTCAAAGTCATTTACAGAGCATTGCCTCATCTTTGACCTGCTCAGAAATTTTAATTGGTGCCGAAGTGAATCAGTTGTTGAAAAGTTTGGAGGTCCACATATAAGCCAAGCAAGTATGTTCGAAGGAGTGGTTATGAGTGTCTTTGGTGTGCGGCTGCTTTTTAACCGTTGTGCTTGGTCAATACTGCTTGTTTTATTTTTTTATTGTTGTGCTTGCTTAGTCAATACTGCTTTTTTTCCTATTTAGTTTTCCACATTTATTATTTTTAATTGTGCTCATCATTATTGATTGTTTTATTTATTTTTATGGTTCTCTTCTCGATTGGTGAGACTGAAAGATGGGATTTGTTTAAAATGTGGTAGTACCGTAGTAGTGATTTTTAATATTTTTTCACAGGCAGTAATTAAGTTGAAATTGCAAAAATGTCTAAGATTAATTTTACAATGCATTAGATGCTTAATTTTATACCCATGAAAAATAAGGAAGATCAAAAGAAGGTGAAAGGAGAGACTGCTAACCTTTCTCAACCAAAGCACAGGAATGGTAATATTTATGGAAAGATGCTCCCTCTCTTTGTGCATTATCCCTTTTTTAATTAATTCGGTCTCGATCAAAATGGTTTATTTTGAAGATTACTATTCAAAGATCATGTATGAAATGGATTAGACAATGTTCAAATAAATAAATGGTAAACTAATTTGTACTAAAGTCATTTATTTATTTAATAACAATTAGATCTATTTGACTAATTCTTTTTCCTAGAAATGATATTTAAATAGTGACTTATAATAAACAAATTCCATTAAAAAAAAGAAATTATAACGCTATACACTATAATATACACAATAAGTCATCGAAGCTGGACGACCACCGAAGTTATTGTGTTTGATTTTATGACAAAAGCGAGATGGAGGTAGTATTCCACTGTTCCTCATATATACCACTACATGTGCGTTTAGCCTAATATTTTGGACTTTTTAGTCATATAACTATCATGTAAGGACCTTAGAGAGCTGTCAATTGATTGAGAATGCCACAATATTGACCTTTTGAAATTTTGTGGGCTACCTAGTTCACACGTTATCCTATTTTGAGCTAGAATCAGAAGTTAGAATATTTCATGGATATAAACAAACAAGTAAAAATCAAAATTCAAAATTCAAAGTCCACCATCAGACCCATTCCAACCTTCTACAAACCCCACACGCTTCTAGAAAAAATTTTCTTTCGATCAATTAGGTTCAACTTGCATGCATTCAAAAGCACCTCCACTAATATAAATATCCAACTCCAACTTCATCTCCAGTCACAAACATCCCAAGCTTGCTTAAGCTTAAGCTTCCTCTCGTTTTCAAAATGGGTCTTGTTAGCATACCAAAACACATAGTAGCAACTCTTCTTATTGTAGCTGCTGTCCTTAGTAATAATTATGTAGAGGCTCAGAATTGCGGTTGCAGTGCAGACCTGTGCTGCAGCCAATACGGCTACTGCGGCACAGGCGACGACTATTGCGGCACGGGCTGCCAAGCTGGCCCGTGCAACACGTCGCCTCTGCCGCCGAGCACGAGTGATGTTTCGGTAGCGGATATTGTGACGCCGGAATTCTTCAATGGGATAATTGATGAGGCCGACGCAAGCTGTGCTGGAAAAAACTTCTACTCCCGAGCTACCTTCCTTGATGCTCTCACTTCATATGATCAATTCGGTAAAATTGGTTCCATTGATGATTCGAAGCGTGAGATTGCTGCTTTCTTTGCCCACGTCACACATGAGACCGGACGTAAGATCTCTCTCTCTCTCTCTCTCTCCTTAGTCCCTACCTAGCTACCATATTAATTATTTTAATTCAAGCTGTTACGTGCACCAAAAAATCTTTCATATTAATTAATGATATCCTTTGTCTCCTTCAAAACCAAAACATCATTTTTAACTTTTAATTATATAAGTTTTGAATCAAATTGGAAGCAAGAAAACGATGAATATGAATATATGCTAATTTTAACTTATTAAACCAGTTTAGACAGTTTAAATTTAAAATAATGACAACCTAACTAACCAATCTCTTAACTGCCTATCAATAGCTGTCTGTTTTTTTTTCCCCCTCTTTTTTGACATTTTGATCTCATACAATGGAAATATAATAATGATTAGTGTACTCGATCCCACACGAAACACGTTATCATTAAATACATATTTCTGTTCGCAATACATGGTTCTCAATTTGTTATATTTTATATATATAAGCCACAAAAATCCAAATTTTTTACCCAAAAAATCCAAATCAAGATGAACCCAAGCGAAAAAATAATTTGGAAGGCAATTTGTTTGTGCAGATTTTTGCTATATAGAAGAGATAGATGGCCCCTCAAAAGACTATTGTGATGAGACCAACACAGAATACCCATGCAACCCAGAGAAAGGGTACTATGGGCGAGGACCTATCCAACTATCATGGAACTTCAATTACGGGCCAGCCGGGAAGAGCATTGGATTCGACGGAGTAAACTCGCCGGAAACTGTGGCCAATGACCCTGTGATTGCGTTCAAGACGGCGTTGTGGTACTGGATGAACAATGTCCGACCGGTCATAGCCCAAGGTTTCGGGGCAACAATTCGAGCCATCAATGGTGCACTTGAATGCGACGGTGGTAACCCTGCTACGGTTCAGGCCCGTGTTGAATATTACACTGAGTATTGTAACCAACTGGGTGTTGCTCCTGGTGACAATCTCACTTGCTAGGCTTCTTGCTAGCCACGTACTATACATATGCATGCATGCGTACGTACAATTGAATTGTTTACTATAGCTGATGGCGGCCATTTTTCGATCGATCGATCTCCTTCATTTATCCTTGTTTTGTTATTTTTTTTAAATTTATATATATAAGATATAAACAAAATAAATAGTACGATTAGATTGGATGTTTGGAACTTAATTAATCTTTTTTCTGGCACAATTATTGGGCGAGGCCTTGGTGTACTTCATATTTCCGCTAATGTATCGATCAATGGTTCTACAAAAAGTAACCTACTAAAATGCTGAGTTGACCTACCACTAATTTTATTTAAAAAGAGTTCCAATCTTAATTCAAATGAAAGCTCTCCCACTCCCAATTACAGCCCCATCCAATTCCTGCGTCAGTGGCCCCTCCTTCTCCTCCCGACATCGACATGGGTGGACCTACACAGGGCCAAGTGCATGTGTGCTTCCACCTGCACTTAATTGGTTGCTTTTGATTCTGTTATATATCGATATCAAGTCGAGTCAGTAGACAAATACAAAATAATTACCCAACATTTAATACGACCGTTCACTTACACCAGCTAGGAAAAAGCCCAAACAAATTTAATAGCATAAACCTATTAAGGTTCCCAAACATAAATTAGCCAGATATTTAGACCATATGATATGTGTAATTGATTATTGAACTTTATTGAAATACCAAAAGCCTCAATATATTTGCCCACGTATGCACTGCATCAGAACTCCTGGGCCTCTTGTTTTTTCTAAGAAAAAAGTATTTTGTAGTTCAAGTTAACTTTCTTTGTAGCATTGTAAAAACTTTTAAATTATGTATGATTTCTATTGGAATATAAATTAATAGAAATAATTAGATTTTTGTTTCGTTAGGCACTTTGGCTTTTGTTAATTTATATGTTTGTTTGCTTGTTTAATTAATTAATAGATACTAGAGAATTTCACAATGCCTCAATTAATGTTGATAAAATCCTGGGTCCACTATTGGACTTTGGCACCATCACCCTTCAACGCCGGACTATAGAGAGAGAGAGAGAGAGAGAGAGAGAGAGAGAGAGAGAGGCTGATAGGGGCAACTGGCCGAGCAAGTTAGCCATAGGGGAAAAACATCCGAGTCTAATTCTCTAAATGCTGAAATTTTAGCAATCCTTTGGTGCATAGGATAATATTGGATAAGATAAATGAGTAAATTCATATGCATTCAAGAAAAAAGTTTCTAACTTAAAATTACATATAACATGTATTAAGATGAATTAATTATAGGAAAAACGTATTCCTTTTAATCCCCTCCAAAATGGGAGGATTAAAAAATCCATTCTTCTTAATTTCCATCTTTTTCTCATCTTTTTTCTTTAAGTTAGAACACATCATTCATGTTTTTCTATGAATATACATGAATTTAATCATTTATATTATTTAATACTATCCTATATACCAAACGAGGCTTAAAAATATGTGGCTTATGAGGGGAAGAAGAAGACTAGTAGTGAACAGAAGAGAAGGCAACGAATTGAGGAAGCCATCGTTCTTTAATTTGCTAATTAATCAAATGGAAGTGATAGTTGATGAAGTGATCATCTTATGGGTATGGGTGGTTGCTGATTGTTGTTTTGTAAATTGTTATCCTCATTCATGTTGGTTTTGAGGTTGGAGAAAGAAACATCCAAGACATAGTTTGATCGAGGGAAGAAGACGAAGTGCAAATTTAATAAAGCTGTATTTTTTAATTTTCCTATTTTTTAGATGAATTAACTGTGTTTAAGTTATGGTTTTTTTTAGATAAAATACCTCATTTATTGCATAAAGAGATATTACAAATTAAGCAAGATACATATGTCACAAAATTACAAAGGGAATCGGGTAGAGACAGAAGATAGATGTCAAAACTTTAGTTAATTAGTGTCTACGCACTGTCTATCTCACCCCATGAAGAAAAATGTATGGGTCCGCCACTAGTGGCGCCATCGTTGGGAGGAGGAGGGGGGTCATGGCGCATAAATTCAGTGGGGGTACGTGGGTGGTGGAATTACACTTGGGGATGAAAAATTTTGGTTTTTTTTTTTTTTTTTTTNTTTTTTTTTTTTGTTTATTAAGTGTTATTTACAAATAAATTAATAAAATTTTTTAAAACTACAGGTTCCTCAATACAATTTCTATAATTTTATTTTAGTATCTATTGATTAAAGTAGAAAAAGATAAATTACAATATATCAATGAACACACACTACCATGCAGATTTAGATTTGTATCTTATTTATGTTTAACTGTTACGAAACAAAACGGGTTAGAATTTAGCTCTCATGTTTTGGGTTCCCACCCAAAACTCAAGACTTAAACCTTAAGGCATAAGCTCTAAAACTCAATTCTAAACCGTAATGGCCTGTTTTGGTTCGTGGGGTAGATTGTTTGGGAATGTTATAACATTTCTCATTCTAGAGGGATATGAATGATAATTCTATATTTTAGTGTTTGAAATTGTCAGGTATGCTAACCAAGAAATAACTTTTTATCGACATTCCAATGTTTGGTTCATGTAGTAATAGGAATCAAAATTTGTACAATTTTTCAATAATACCTTTATTTATCATATATATATATATTTATATAATACAATAAATGCAATAATGAGAGTAGAGTGGTCATAAAAAATGCAATAAATGCTTTCTCATGAAGCGGATAGCATACTTAAGGGGGCTGAAGGCTATCCGATGGCCCCTACATTGGTATCTAAAACCCATATAGATGTTAATAGATTCCCACCAATATATATACATACCAAACAATAAAATGAGATTCCATACATAGCCATACCCTAGCCCCAAAATAGTGAACCAATTTATGCACATAAAAAGACCGAACAGTTTAATTAAGGCCCTCCAGGGCAGCCAAAGTAATCACGTAGATGGTCAAATCCGCCGCAACATTGCCCTTGTCATCCCCGATATAGGTGCCAATCAGAAACTCTAATATATTCGGATAACATGAATTTCTAAAAGACCATTTTGGTATTTTGTATTCAATGGGAAAAGCATTATTCATATATTTGATTGTTGTTTATATATTCATGTATGCATATAAATATAATCCATGAGTTACTACAATAAAAACTTTGATATACATTAGCTTAATCAACTTTCTATGTATGAAACAAGAAAAAAAACAAACTGGATTGCTTGTTTGGTAATATTGTTCACACAGTATAGACATATCATGTATATATAGTTATTAATGTTAAAGTTTGGCATAGTATTTGAAATAGAGGAATTATTTAGTATAATCAATATAGTACTACGTGGTATAATTAATCTATAATCTAGTTAGATAAGTGGACATTATTAATACTATACTCTACAAATATAAATATGTCGTTAAGCAATACATTTACACGTCAATTGATTACGTACACTACATAATAGTATTACTTATACCCGATAATTTTCCGATTGGGGTTGCCCAGCCAGTGCAACTTGAATCATGTTGGGTAGCAATTTGAAGGCCCAACTTCCTCTTGCATGCGCACATTCTTGGTACCGCCCTGCCTGTTGTGTTCCACATTTTCACTATATATCTACAAGATAGACAGCCCAAGTTCCAAGCCCCGTCCAAACCCATTCAAGCATGCCCCATGCTGACGTGTCGGCCTCCATCTATCCACGTGGCAGCTACTAATGTTTCTGGCTCAAACAAATGTATAGAACAAGACCAAAATGAACACATTTAAAATGAAATTAATAACAAGAGATAACAAGGCTAGCTAAATGCACACGCATATAGCTAAGAAACTATATAATATACACACAAATCAATCCAAGTATTATTTTATGCCATCGTACTCAAACCACAAAAAGAAGTACCAAATACATTAGAAAAAAATAAAATCAAGTAGATCAACAAATTAATACATGGCTTACATAACGTAATGCTTGAGTTTTCAATTCATACACATCATCGATCCTACATATATTTTGAAATGGCATTGCTATAAATGTTGATTACCTGCAAATGCCCAATAGTAATTAATAGTTCATGTTCTTCTCTTGAAACCATACCTTTTTCGTTCATAGACAAGATCAGCTTTGGCACTTCCCAAATTCAAAATCTTTGGACACCCATCTCTGTCTTTCTCGAGCTGAGTACACTCTTTGCAGTAATAGGCATCAGAAATTCCAACCCCTCCACACACAACGCACCGTCCCTGCAAAGATCCATAGTTGCACTCATCACAAACCCGAACAAGCGTGCAAGGACGAACCATGGAATCGCAGATCACACAGTTCCCATCACACTTTGTACACAACCTTCCAATCGCTATTCCTGGTTGTTTCCGGCACATAATTAGGTCAGGATTATGCTTCGCCATTTTGCTTCCTTCATGCAACAACACCAACTATATACTATAGTATGTATATATGTAATATGTTAGTCCATCAATAGCAATATATATATTGGTAAAATGAAGAGGCCAATATATTGGAGTAGGTAGCTTTAATTTGTTGGCTTTTAGGGATTACTTGGTCACCAAGGCCAGATCACCACTTTTAAACATGGAATATTTTATTAGCTGAATAATAAAAAACAATTGATTTTCTTGTGCAACACGTATAGTATATTGGCCTTCCATAGGTTTTTGGAGTCTTTATTTTACTATTGCTTTGTATTTTAATTTTTATTAATTCGTTAAAGTTGCAATGAACTATCATAATTTTGTGAGTTGGTTTTATAAATAATTTTTATTTTGACTTCTTATGTTCTATTTATTATTTAATTACCTCTAATCCAACCCGTTTTAAACCAAAATGGTTTAACCCAATATTGTGTGTCTTGGGGATTAACACTGGATTAGTAGTGGTAATCTTTTGAGGCATCCAAGGAGGGTGTCATTGTTGCATATCCAATTTTGGGGTGTGACAGCTATATATGCTTGAGTTCACCAAGAAAAAAGAAAAAGAAAAAAGAATTGCAGGTTGAGATATTGATATTGATTTCTAAAAATGAATTGGGTTCACCAAGCCAAAAAAAACTACAAATCAATATCTCAATCTGGGTTGGCCATTTCATAACAATTCTTTTTCTTTTCTTTATGTTTTTAATTTTTAAGAATTTAATTATTGATTTATAAAAATAAAAAG
>QANT01000812.1:0-26208 GCA_003254885.1 Purshia tridentata
TATCTCTTTTTGTTGTTTTAAATTTTCCCCCAGGTAGTAGCGGTGAAGCGGTCGGGCCAAAGACGTCGAGGAAATCTAGCGAGCTTAGTGGTTTTTTTTGTAGGCACTTAGTTATTTTTGTAAGCTTTATTTTTTCCAGCGAAGTTTTGTACCCAACCTTAATAACTCTTGAATACTTAATCAGTGGATTGAAATTGTTGGGTCAGAGACCCCTTTTGGTTGTGGTAGAGGAGCTGTGAATGCTTAGAAGTGTATTTGCAGGTCTCGTGGAGGAAAGGGTTAGTCCAATTTCAGGGGAGGTTCTGCCGAATTTTTGGTAGAATTTTCCTTGATATTGGATTCCCGCAAGATCACTCCGAGTTTCAGGGTGGAACTCGGGGAGGGTCCTGTCATCCTGGACTACCCGAAGTTTGTTCCAAGCTTGTCTAGCTGTGACACAGTGTTGAACATGGGCAAATTGTGTAGTAGACAATGCCGTCACAATGGCATTCCTAGCCTTCTTGTTGAGCTAGAGGCAGTTGCCTCAGCCGCTGTCCACTCAGACCTAGGCTTAAGTAATTCTACTCCATTTATGATTTGAGTAGGATGAGACCACTCAACAGTAAGAAATTCATAGGCGAACTCATCATATGCATCAAGGAAGATTTCAAATTTTTCTTTCCGAGTAGCATAGTTGCTGCCATCAAAGAAAGGAGGAGAGTTGCAAGACCCCGCAACTCTGTCCCTATCCATCTAAACTGATTAAGCACCAAACTAACCCTAGGAACTCTCTATTTTCTTCTAGAGTAGCGCTCTGATACCAATTCAAGTTTGGTACAAAGTGCTTTAACACCCTAAAGCACCTACGTAAAACAACGATCACTGATCAGACCCAATTTTAAGACTATTTGACAAGACTGAACCAATCAAACACACTCAAGTCTGTACGACAGATGCACAGCCCATGAAACACAATCAGCAAGCAATTCAAGTATTTGTGTGAGGACTGACAACCTAGGCACTCAAGGATCCATCAAAGTAGGCATCCCAGTGCTAGCCACAACTAAAGTGAGATGTGAGATGCTAGATTATATTCAGTTCATCAGATACAATATAATCAATCATAAGTCATGGTATGATGCCAAATGCCAATAAAATAAACACAAGATATATAAGACCCAAATAAACTCAGCAACACAAAGAGGAGACACACAAGTTGTTCACCCAGAAAAACCTCAAGGGTTAAAAAACTAGGGGTCTTATCCGTTGACCAGGCAATCCAATATGTTGAGGTTCAATACAAAGTCTATATCAGCACACAAGCTCATTTACTAACTCTAAAGCTAAGTAGCAGCTAGCATACCCACTTTGTGCAACCATCAACCAAGCAGCCGAGAGTCATTTACTTTGTTGGCAGCTCTATCCTTTAGCTCATCAACATGTAGCACCCCATTTTCAGCTTGCTTATGGATCTTCAAGATATGGAAGTAATATGCAATATTTTTGGGTTAGCAAGATCAACTCCTTCAACCAAACATGATTTGAAGAAGCCAATATAAACTCAAATCTAAAAACTAGAGTGATGTGTTTATGCTTTTTGAAGAAATATGAAACCCATACACAAAACCCATTTAGTTTTTAGATAAAACAATTCAAGAGATGAACACAAGAAAATTTTCAAAGAAAAACTTTCAACTCTTGAAAATTAAAATACCCATTTGGTCACCCCAAAACACACAGCTCAAAGGCTGCTAAAAACATACCAAAAATGTGAGTGACAAAAGGAATGAAGGGCTGCCCGTACCTTGTAGCAGCAGCCACACACACGCACACCCACACCGTTCCACATGGCAGCCAATAATAGGCTCAAGTCCTAACAAACTTTCAGGACAGCTCATAGCCGAATATGCCAAAGGGAATCTGAAGATTCGTGTGGGAGAGGGGCTGAGTTGTTTTGGGAAAGTTTCCATTTTCAGAAAAGAGATTTGGGGAAGATGATGAATAATGCAAAATGAAAACCCATTTAAAAACTGATGTGGGCTGGGGAATGAAAGAGAAGAGTAAAGGCCCAATCATATGAAGTCAGAAAATTAAAAACGTACAAATACCCATTTAGGAGAGTGACCCACATAAAAGACTCTCACGTGGGATCACTTAATATTCACAAGAAATTATGTGCAGTTCCCGTGCCAGAAAAGTGTAGTGTATGATATGTCATGGACCAGTCAAAACATGCACTACTCTGTGAAAAACTGATGTTACGTGAAATGCATGATATGGGTATTACCTTAGGCATGATGGATGTAGGACCAGCTGTGTAGACTTCATTGCACACTCAAATATTCCTAACTTAGTCTAGAGCTTGTGTGAGATTCAAATCTAAAATAATTACAAGCTGTTTTGTCAAGGAAATTGCCAATACAAAACTTGAAACTAACACTCTTTAACCATGTTGCAAAATTCTCAGTATGTCTCTTCCAAAGTAAGCTTGAATTTTTCTGAAGACTTTTGTTTGATTGCTTTAACTCTGCTAAATGCATCCTATAGTAGAATGAAAAAATGAGTAAGTTCAGTTATGTATGTGAATTATAAATTTTTCAATTATAATGTACTTACTCTAAAAATGGTTCCACCACAGCTGAATTGAATAGCACACAACGGTGTGCAGTTTCTAACAATTCATCACTTAACCTAATATGTTTTTTTCCAGAAAGGGGAGAACCCTCAAGAATCACGTCATTTGCAAAATCTTCATTTCGAACTTCTTGACTATCAACTGCTATTGATTTCTCTAAAAACTCACTACAAAAGGCCATGCACTCTTCTGCAAGATAACATTCTGCAATACACCCCTCAGGTCGTGCGCGATTCCTGACATATCCTTTGAAAATTTTCATATGTTTGAAAAAATAAACCTATTGATCAATTATCAGCATGTACTCCTTCTACAATAACATGTAAAAGTTACAAAATTTGAGTTATTTTGTATTTACCTCTCAAAGGGATACATCCAACGATAGTGTACCGGTCCACACAATCGTACTTCTCTTCCTAAATGTATTGGTAAATCAATCATGATATCAAAAAAGGATGGTGGAAAGAACCTTTCAAGCATGCATAAGGTTTCAACCACGTCATCTTCAATGGACACCATTTTTTCTCTATCAATAACATGCTGACATATCTTGTTGAAGAATGAGCACAAGCGAATTATTGCATTTCTCGGCCCTTTTGGAAGCAATCCTCTTAGAGCTACACGCAACAGTTGTTGCATTAGCACATGGTAATCATGAGACTTAAGGCCTATGATCTTGCATTCATCTACTGATATGCAGTTCCCGATGTTAGAGCTATAACCATCAGGTAACTTTAAGTCAAATAACCTTTTTTTCTCAGCCTTTGATAATGTATGTGGAGCTGGAGGAAGGTATGTTCTAGTTCCTCGATCTTTTGGATGTAGGTCCTTCCTAATCCCCATTGCTTCTAAATCCTTATGGGCATTGAGTCCATCTTTAGATTTTCCATTAATATCCAATAGTGTGCCTATAATGCGTTCACAAACATTTTTCTCTACATGCATTACGTGCAAATTATGGCGTAATGACAAAACCTGCAAGTATGATTTCAAGTCAATTTATTTAAAATATTTAATACTTTAAAGTGGTTTGAAAAAAAAAAGAAGGAATGAAATACAAGGACTCACCTCCCAATATGGTAAATCAAAAAACATTGACCTCTTCTTCCACATTTCTAGTTCTTTGTCATCTCTTTTTCGTTTTCGCTTATCTGATTTTCCCCAAACATTGACAAAATCTTTAAGATCACTTAAAATATTTCTACCTGTCATAATTCTTGGATTTCTTCCATTTTCTTCCCTTCCATTGAACCATGACTTGTTTTTCCGAAACGGATGTGATGGTGGAAGAAATCTCCTATGACCCATATAGGCACCCTTCCTACTAAATTTTAGAAACTGGTAATGAGTGTTTTTGCCACAAATAGGACATGCTGTACTACCCTTTGTTGTACATCCAGCAAGATTTCCATATGCTGGAAAATCGTTTATTGTCCACATCAAAATTGCTCTCAAATTGAAGATTGTTTTACTGAATGCATCATAAACATTTACTCCATTCTGCCAAATTGTTGTAAGTCCTCTATAAGTGGCTGTAAATATATATCAATGTCATTTCCAGGCTGCTTTGGACCTGGTATCAGCAATGTTAGCATAATATTTTCTCTTTTCATGCATATGCTAGGTGGAAGGTTATAGGTAACTAGCATTACTGGCCAACAACTATATGCGGAGCTCAAATTAGAAAATGGATTGAAGCCATCTGTAGCAAGGCCAAGTCTCAAATTACATGGATTAGCTAAGAATGATGGCCATTTATCATTAACCAAGTCCCACGCTACCGAATCCACCGGGTGACGCATCTTCCCATCACTACTTTTATGATTAAAATGCCACCTTAAATCTTCTACCATTTTTTGAGACCTAAACATCCTTCTAAATCTCGGAATGATAGAAAAGTATCTCAAAACTTTAGCGGGCACACCTTTTCTAATTTTCTTTGTACGATTATCTACCTTCCATCTTGAGGAACCACACTTTGGACAACTCTCCATATTCTCATACTCCTTTCTAAAGAGACAACAATCCTTCTTGCAAGCGTGAATCTTTTCATATCCTATATCAAATCTCTTAAGAAATTTTTTCACCTCGTACAAGGACTTTAGAAGCACATTTTGCATTGGAAGCATGCCATGCAAAATATCTAAAAGTCCGCTAAAGCTCTTATCAGTCCAGCCATTTCTAGTTTTGTGTCTATATAAAGTTACAATGGCTGACAACTTTGTGTAGTTTGTACAACCAAGGTATAGAGTTGTTTCTGCATCTTCTAATTGTTTAATGAAATCATCGTCGCTTTTTTCTTGAATAGGCTCAATGTAATCTTCATTATGTGAGTAGGCTACTCTATATAAATTATATGCCTCAGAAATGTCCTTTTCTTCAACTCTCTCATCTGCAATTGGTTTTTCCCCATGGTGAAACCAATTTGTGTATGTGAGATCCATTCCCTTTATCACCAAATGCTCAAACACAGTATAACAAAAATGATGAGTTAAGTTCCGACAATCCTTGCAAGGGCAGAGAATCTTTTCTGCATTCCCTAAATTAATTTCTGCCATCTTCACAAAATTCCATGCTCCTTGCAAGTACTCATCTGTAGCTCTACCAATTTGAAAAAAAAAAAGAATGTGCTAAGTAGTCTACCTAGAATGTTATTTTTAAGTGTTCAAATAGATTATAAGTATGATTATTCTTACCTGTTTAGATGCACCCAATCTTTATCCATCATCAAAAATTAAAAAAGTTCTATAAATTTAAAAGAGAAATTTTGTATGAGTTACTCAATTGCACAAAATACCAATAATAGATCAAATGCTTTAAGACTAATTGAACAAATAATATATAGATAGATAAACTCAATCAATGGAAAATCAATAAAGAAAAAAGCATAAGCAGTACCATAAGCAAACCAATTAAGGTTACATAATATCTAATCAAATGGAGTCCAATGCAATGACTTAAATTTTTTTTTATTATAAACCAATGTAAGGACTACTTTAAATTGACAACACAGGCATACCTAGATTGGTGTGCACTTGAAGCTCAAAAGAACCAAAGCTCTTCAAATGTGATGGCTTAATCGATATTCCCACCAATATACCCTCAAATCTCCACTTCTGTTACAACAAAATAACATTGCTACTTCATAACTATAAATAAAGATCATTATAACTATGAACTAGTACTACATTAACAATTAAAAAAAAAATACCATTCTGCAGTAAATACATTCAATAATTAAGCAAGCAAATTTAATGATATAAACACTTAACAAACTTCAAGCAAATTACAATAATCCCTTTTCTATCCTACAACCAAAGATGTACAAAATTATTTCGTAATCTCATTTTATTAATCTGCATTGAAGTAAGAAAACACTGACAATAAATTATAGACATACCCTTTTTTTTTTTGTGTGTCAAATTAGCTATAGCTTGCACCTCTCTCTCAAGCTTTCCCCCTTGGAAATATAAAAATGTATTAAACTAGGAAATTAGTTGGGTCAATTCATAAGCTAATACTAATAACAAAGGTAGAAATCAGGCCATTTCATATGTTAGTTCTATAAGACCATTTCATCATCTTCATTCTGTTGGACCACTAATATTAACATCACAAGATCAAGCAAGTATGATTGTGAAATATGCATAATATACATATTTCCAGCATATATATTCCATATATTATAGCAAGTTGCCCACATGTGTGAACAATATTTTTACACAAGAAGTTGAAGTACGTATATGGGATGAAGATTTGTAAACATGTAATAATAATAATAATAATAATAATAATAATAATCTATTGTACAGTAGTAGTAGTACTAGTCTTTGACAATTCAAGGTTGTCATCATTTATATTTTACCCAGTGTTTACCTCTAACCAAATTTTAATATGTTAGTGTTGTATTTCTGCACGTAGAGCATCAAAGGAGTATAGTGGGACAGTGAGATTCATATATGAGTGATATATGGGAATCGCTAGCTAGCTAGAAGAAGATGCAAACGTAGACAAGAGAAGCCATCAAAGATAATATTTCAAAGAATTAAGGGTAGCTTCAACCAGTGATTGTACAATTGGTGCAGTTACAGGTCTTGCACACCAAATTAGCTATAGTCTGCACCTCTCTCTCAAGCACTCTCTTGCAAATATAAAAATTTATTAAACTAGGAAATCAGCTGGGTCAATTATAAGGTAATTCTAATAACAAAGTAAAATCAGGCCAATTCATACCCAAAATTCCACCAAAAGAAATCTGTAAATAAAATTAAAGCAACAAGCTTGGACCCAATAATTTTAGAATTAACATACTCAGAGACCCACATATGAACACAAATAGGGATATATAGACCAAGAAAAAGGACAAACATTTTAATTAGATGAAAGAGCCTCACATCCCTGACGCCAAATACTTTCTTCACATATTAAACTACATATAAAACTGTACCCATTGTCAATTAGAGCCATAGAGAAATTGATTGATCAAAAATCCCTAATCCTAACCCAAAATCGAAATACCCATGGAAGATAAATAGGGGGAAGGAAGAGGAAAAGCAAGACAAATAAAAGAAGTAAATCGCTTACCCATGGTTGGATCGTGTGTCCTACTGGCTATAGAGAGGAAGAGAAGGAGAAGAGTAGGTGAGTGAGATCGAGAGAGCTTGGAGAAAGCTAGAGTGTGTTGAAATCCCAAACCCACTAGATGGAGCTGTAGTGTGTGCGACCTGCTGCAATCGACGACGGCAAGCTCGAGTGGAGAATGATTTGGACAAATCAAGTGTGTGAGATGGAGAGAGTTCGGAGAGAGCTAGAGTGTGTCTGGAAGCTTTGTTTGGTGAGTGAGTTAGAGAGTGTGTGAGAAATCATTTCTCTGTAGAGAGGAAGAGAACGATCGAGAAAGTAATTTTGGTTTTGGGAAACACAAAATAAAATAGAGGGGGAATTTGCCCGCCTAAAGGAAATCTTGCCGCGCTAGGTAGCAGTATAATGGCGTTTTTAAAAACTAATGCTATAATTATTTTAAATATAATAGCATTTTTGAAAAGTGCTATAATTAAATGCTATTATACCCTTCTTTTGTTGTAGTGGGTGTTAAGAACGCATGGAGCGTCATTTCGGTGCACACCGCGTACGATTTGGTTAAAGTTGCTCCAAAACGTGCTCGGTTGGCAAGAAGCACGTTCTCAAGCTTGGATTCACGTTTTATCCCTAGAGAAGCACACTTCGTATTAAGAATGAACTCAAAGGTCATTTTGGTGCATGCTTTCGTCTAAATTGCAACAAAACGTGCCCGGTTGGCAAGAAAGACATGCGGAAGCACTTTCTCATGTCTCGATTTGCGTACTAGCCCTAAGGATCCACTTTAGGCGTTAAGAATGCACGAAGACATCATTCCGGCGCACACTCAGTCCAAATTCGTCCAAAAAGAACCACTTTAGGTCTTATGAATGCACGTAAAGGTCATTTCGGTGTGCACTGAGTCCAATTTGATTGAAGTTACACCAAAACGTTCCCGGTTTGCAAGAAAGACGTGGATAAGCACTTTCTCATGTCTCCATTACCATGCACGCCCGAGAGAACAATTTTGGGTGCTGAGAGTGCACGAATACGTCATTTCGGTGCGCACTTAGTCCAATTCGGTCAAAGTTGCACCAAAACGTGCTCGGTTGACAAGAAACACATGGGAACCACTTTCTCGTGTGTGGATTAGCGTTCTAGCCCAAATGACCTACTTTTGGTGCTAAGAATGCACGAGTACGTGTTTTCGGTGCACATTGAAGGTCAAATTTGGCTAACGTAGCAACAAAGCGTGCTCGGTTGGCAAGAAAGACATAGGGATGCACTTTCTCAAGCTAGGATTAGCGTTCTAAGCCTAAAAAAAGCATATTTCGTGTTAGGATGGAACAAAAGTTTCTTTTCGGTGCATACTCAGTCCAACTTGGTCAAAGTTGCACCAAAACGTGCCCGGTTGGCAAGAAAGGGATGAGGACGCACTCTCTAATGTGTCGATTAGCTTGCTAGCCCACAGCAACCACTTTAGGTGTTTAGAAGGAGCGAAAACGTCGTTTCGGTGCACACTCAGTGCGATTTGGCTCAAGTTGCACCCAAACGTTATCGGTTGGCAAGAAAGACGTGGGGAAGCGCTTTCTCATGCTTGGATTAGCATCCTTGCCCTAGAGAAGCACATTTCGTGTTAAGAAGTAACGAAAACATCACTTCGGTGCGTGCTCAGTCCAACTTCGTGCGATTTCCACCAAAACGCGCCCGGTTGGCAAGAAGGATATGGGGAAGCACTTTCTCATGCTTGGATTAGCGTTCTAGCCCTCAAGAAGCACCTTTTTTTGGGTAAGAACGCACGAAAACATCATTTCAGCGCATACTGAATCTACTTTCGTTTCAATTGCACCGAAACGTGCCCGGTTGGCAATAAAGCCATGAAGAGGCACTTTGTCTGGTTTGGATTAGCGTTCTAGCCCAAATGAACCACTTTAGGTGTTAAGAACGCATGGAGCGTCATTTCGGTGCACACCGCGTAAGATTTGGTTAAAGTTCCGCCAAAACGTGCTCGGTTGGCAAGAAGCACGTTCTCATGCTTGGATTCACGTTCTAGACCTGGAGAAGCACACTTTGTGCTAAGAATGAACTCAAAGGTCATTTCGGTGCATGCTTTCGTCTAAAATGCAACAAAACGTGCCCGGTTGGCAAGAAAGACGAAGGGATGCACTTTCTCATGCTTGGATTAGCGTTCTTAGCCTAAAAGAAGCACATTTCGTGTTAGGATGGAACAAAAGTGTCTTTTCGGTGCACACTCAATCCAACTTGGTCAAAGTTGCACCAAAACGTGCCCGGTTGGCAAGAAAGGGATGAGGACGCACTCTATAATGTGTCGATTAGCGTGCTAGCCCTCAGGAACCACTTTAGGTGTTTAGAAGGAGCGAAAACGTCGTTTCCGTGCACACTCGGTGCGATTTGGCTCAAGTTGCACCCAAACGTTATCGGTTGGCAAGAAAGACGTGGGGAAGCGCTTTCTCATGCTTGGATTAGCATCCTAGCCCTAGAGAAGCACATTTCGTGTTTAGAAGTAACGAAAACATCACTTCGGTGCGTGCTCAGTCCAACTTCGTGCGATTTCCACCAAAACGCGCCCGGTTGGCAAGAAGGATATGGGGAAGCACTTTCTCATGCTTGGATTAGCGTTCTAGCCCTCAAGAAGCACCGTTTTTGGGTAAGAACGCACGAAAACATCATTTCGGCGCATACTCCATCCAGTTTCGTTTCAATTGCACCACAACGTGCCCGGTTGGCAATAAAGGCATGAGGAGGCACTTTGTCTTGTTTGGATTAGCGTTCTAGCCCAAATGAACCACTTTAGGTGTTAAGAACGCATGGAGCGTCATTTCGGTGCACACCGCGTACGATTTGGTTAAAGTTGCGCCCAAATGTGCTCCATTGGCAAGAAGCACGTTCTCATGCTTGGATTCACGTTCTAGCCCTAGAGAAGCACACTTTCTCATGTCCTGATTTGTGTGCTAGCCCTAAGGAGCCACTTTAGGCGTTAAGAATGCACGAAGACATCATTCCGGCGCACACTCAGTCCAAATTCATCCAAAATGAACCACTTTAGGTCTTAAGAATGCACGAAAAGGTCATTTCGGTGTGCACTGAGCCCAATTTGATTGAAGTTACACCAAAACGTTCCCGGTTGGCAAGAAAGACGTGGGGAAGCACTTTCTCATGTCTCCATTACCGTGCACGCCCAAGAAAACAACTGTGGGTGCTGAGAGTGGACGAATACGTCATTCCGGTGCGCACTTAGTCCAATTCGGACAAAGTTGCACCAAAACGTGCTCGGTTGACAAGAAACACATGGGAACCACTTTCTCGTGTGTGGATTAGCGTTCTAGCCCAAATGAACTACTTTTGGTGCTAAGAATGCACGAGTACGTGGTTTCGGTGCACATTGAAGGTCAAATTAGGCTAACGTAGCAACAAAACGTGCTCGGTTGGCAAGAAAGACATAGGGATGCACTTTCTCATGCTTGGATTAGCGTTCTAAGCCTAAAAGAAGCACATTTCGTGTTCGGATGGAACAAAAGTGTCTTTCCGGTGCATACTCAGTCCAACTTGGTCAAAGTTGCACCAAAACGCGCCCGGTTGGCAAGAAAGGGATGAGGAAGCACTCTCTAATGCGTCGATTAGGGTGCTAGCCNTGCTAGCCCTCAGGAACCACTTTAGGTGTTTAGAAGGAGCGAAAACGTCGTTTCCGTGCACACTCGGTGTGATGTGGCTCAAGTTGCACCCAAACGTTATCGGTTGGCAAGAAAGACGTCGGGAAGCGCTTTCTCATGCTCGGATTAGCATCATTGCCCTAGAGAAGCACATTTCGTGTTAAGAAGTAACGAAAACATCACTTCGGTGCGTGCTCAGTCCAACTTCGTGCGATTTCCACCAAAACGCGCCCGGTTGGCAAGAAGGATATGGGGAAGCACTTTCTCATGCTTGGATTAGCGTTCTAGCCCTCAAGAAGCACCTTTTTTTGGGTAAGAACGCACGAAAACATCATTTCGGCGCATACTCAATCTAGTTTCGTTTCAATTGCACCGAAACGTGCCCGGTTGGCAATAAAGGCATGAGGAGGCACTTTGTCTTGTTTGGGTTAGCGTTCTAGCCCAAATGAACCACTTTAGGTGTTAAGAATGCATGGTGCGTCATTTCGGTGCACACCGCGTACGATTTGGTTAAAGTTGCGCCAAAACGTGCTCGGTTGGCAAGAAGCACGTTCTCACGCTTGGATTCACGTTCTAGCCCTAGAGAAGCACACTTCGTGTTAAGAATGAACTCAAAGGTCATTTCGGTGCATGCTTTCGTCTAAATTGCAACAAAACGTGCCCGGTTGGCAAGAAAGACATGCGGAAGCACTTTCTCATGTCCCGATTTGCGTGCTAGCCCTAAGGAGCCACTTTAGGCGTTAAGAATGCACGAAGACATCATTCCGGCGCACACTCAGTCCAAATTCGTCCAAAAAGAACCACTTTAGGTCTTAAGAATGCACGAAAAGGTCATTTCGGTGTGCACTGAGTCCAATTTGATTGAAGTTACACCAAAACGTTCCCGGTTGGCAAGAAAGACGTGGGGAAGCACTTTCTCATGTCTCCATTACCGTGCACGCCCGAGAGAACAACTTTGGGTGCTGAGAGTGCACGAATACGTCATTTCGGTGCGCACTTAGTCCAATTCGGTCAAAGTTGCACCAAAACGTGCTCGGTTGACAAGAAACACATGGGAACCACTTTCTCGTGTGTGGATTAGCGTTCTAGCCCAAATGAACTACTTTTGGTGCTAAGAATGCACGAGTACGCGGTTTCGGTGCACATTGAAGGTCAAATTTGGCTAACGTAGCAACAAAACGTGCTCGGTTGGCAAGAAAGACATAGGGATGCACTTTCTCATGCTTGGATTAGGGTTCTAAGCCTAAAAGAAGCACATTTCGCGTTAGGATCGAACAAAAGTGTCTTTTCGGTGCATACTCAGTCTAACTTGGTCAAAGTTGCACCAAAACGTGCCCGGTTGGCAAGAAAGGGATGAGGACGCACTCTCTAATGTGGATTAGCGTGCTAGCCCTCTGGAACCACTTTAGGTGTTTAGAAGGAGCGAAAACGTCGTTTCCGTGCACACTCGGTGCGATTTGGCTCAAGTTGCACCCAAACGTTATCGGTGGGCAAGAAAGACGTGGGGAAGCGCTTTCTCATGCTTGGATTAGCATCCTAGCCCTAGAGAAGCACATTTCGTGTTTAGAAGTAACGAAAACATCACTTCGGTGCGTGCTCAGTCAAACTTCGTGCGATTTCCACCAAAACGCGCCCGGTTGGCAAAAAGGATATGGGGAAGAACTTTCTCATGCTTGGATTAGCGTTCTAGCCTTCAAGAAGCACCTTTTTTTGGGTAAGAACGCATGAAAACATCATTTCGGCGCATACTCAATCTAGTTTCGTTTCAATTGCACCGAAACGTGCCCGGTTGGCAGTAAAAGGCATGAGTAGGCACTTTGTCTGGTTTGGATTAGCGTTCTAGCCAAACGTGCCCGGTTGGCAATAAAGGCATGAGGAGGAACTTTGTCTTGTTTGGGTTAGCGTTCTAGCCCAAATGAACGACTTTAGGTGTTAAGAATGCATGGTGCGTCATTTCGGTGCACACCGCGTACGATTGGGTTAAAGTTGCGCCAAAACGTGCTCGGTTGGCAAGAAGCACGTTCTCACGCTTGGATTCACGTTCTAGGCCTAGAGAAGCACACTTCGTGTTAAGAATGAACTCAAAGGTCATTTCGGTGCATGCTTTCGTCCAAATTGCAACAAAACGTGCTCGGTTGGCAAGAAAGACATGCGGAAGCACTTTCTCATGTCCCGATTTGCGTGCTAGCCCTAAGGAGCCACTTTAGGCGTTAAGAATGCACGAAGACATCATTCCGGCGCACAGTCAGTCCAAATTCGTCCAAAAAGAACCACTTTAGGTCTTAAGAATGCACGAAAAGGTCATTTCGGTGTGCACTGAGTCCAATTTGATTGAAGTTACACCAAAACGTTCCCGGTTGGCAAGAAAGATGTGGGGAAGCACTTTCTCATGTCTCCATTACCGTGCACGCCTGAGAGAACAACTTTGGGAGCTGAGAGTGCACGAATACGTCATTTTGGTGCGCACTTAGTCCAATTCGGTCAAAGTTGCACCAAAACGTGCTCGGTTGACAATAAACACATGGGAACCACTTTCTCGTGTGTGGATTAGCGTTCTTATTAAGTGTGCATTTTTGCACACTTTCGTATGCTAACTCCTTAACCTAGAATGCTAGAACTTGGAATTTTGTGTGCTTTTGTTTTGTTTTAGTGTTTTGTAGGTATTCTGGTGCAAATGGGGAAAAAGAAGCCAAAACAGCCATTCTCAGACATTTCCTAATCAAACTAGGGAAACTGATGAAATCCTGATGGAACTAGGAGAGCTGAAATCCTACTCAAACAAGGAATCCTGGCCAAGTCAAGAAAACCATCAACATACAGGGCCAGAAATGAGAAATCCTAGTTGAAATAGGAAAACCAAATCCTAGTGGGACTAGGAAAGGTTAATCCTAGTTAAACTAGGAAAACAAAACCCTAGTTGAAATCATTTCGTAGGAGAATGAGGAAATATTAAGGAAAGTGTTCTGGAAGCTTCCATAGGGTAGTGGGCCACCTTTTATGAAGTCAGTTGGGCCAAGAGTGAATTGGATCACCTAAAAGGCATGCGCAAGGGAGCATGGGCCTAAGTGCTGCAAGCCCAAGGGATTAAAAACCCTAGGGGCTGCCGCATGTGCTTATGGGCCAAGGCCCTAGGGTTGCCGCAAAAGCCTAGCCTCCAAAACCTGATTTTTAGTGATTTCCTTTTCCCTCTTCTCCAAGGAAAGCCTCCCTATATAAACCCCATTATACTTCAGAATTGGGGGATTAGCTTTTGCACAGAAATTTAGAATTTAGAGAGAGAGAAGAGAGGGGAATTCGGCCAGCCAAGAGAAGAGGGAGCTTGGTCTTGCCAAGGCCTTGCTGACGCCGCCCAAGGGAGAGGAGCTGCTGCCTTGCCGCCGTGCACCACCAGCCGCCGCCGTGGAGCCACCAGCCGCCACTGCTTCTTGCTGCCCACGGCTTGCTTTCCTTTTTCCTTCTCTATTGTCCTAGTTTTAATTATGCTTTTAAGTTTATTGTTAAGTATGTCTAGCTAAACTTACAGCTAGGGCTAGGATGAAGCCCTAGTCATGCTTCCTAATTTTCTTATGGATTGTTGAATTTCAATACATGTTTGTTCATAAATCTTGGATCTCTGTTTAAATTGATTCTATTTGTGTGGCACCTTTGACTGATCACCTTAGGTTAAATGCATCTAGATTATGTTGTGAAATTAAATAAGCTCGAAAGGATGATAATTTCAATAGGCAGTAGGGAGATAGCCTAAGAACCTATCTTTGGCTGAAGGGAACATAGATTAGCACCGTGTACATTTGGTTGGAAAAGTGGTCTATGTCTTTGACATCTTCATAAAACTTACTGACTCTTGCATGGGTGATTGCCCTAGTTTATCTAGGAACATGCACGTTAACCTGCTAGGGTAGGCTTGATACGCCCTTCGTACATGCATAAGGAAGGTATAACGCCAAAAGGAAATAGCCAAAGCTTTTGGTAGTCAAATTTTATGAACATACATGTTATTGATTGGATGGATTCCATAAGAATGCAAGGTAGTGTGCTAGTGGTGTAATCTGAACCCTAGTGCTTTAAGTATATTGATTTCTGTTTACTTTCTTGCATGTTATTTTTATTAGTTACTAAACCTTTTCAAAACCTTTTTTATTACTTTCGAAAACAACTTTCAAAACCCTCTAATTGTGTGTGTGAGTAGTGTTTGGTTTAATTGAAATTAGTTAAGGTAGTAATTTACACATCAATACTCTTCCCTAAGGGATCGACCTCGTTATTTGCATGCTTCGCTAATTTGCGACTCGTGCACTTGCGAGTAAATTAGACCTTTGATTTTAACACTTTATTTTGGCTCTAATAAAACATACAACATAACTTGAAGGAACCACTTGAGGTCATAAGAATGCACGAAAATGTCATTTCGGGGCACACTGAGTCCAATTCGATTAAAGTTGCACCAAAATGTTCCCCGTTGAAAAGAAAGACATGGGGAAGAACTTTCTCGTGTCTCGATAAGCGTTCAAGCCCCAAAGAACAACTTTAGGTGGTAAGAATGCACGAATACGTCGTTTGGGTGCATACTCAGTCTAACTTTGTCTAAATTGCACCAAAACGTGCCCGATTGGCAAGAAAGGGGTGAGGGAGAACTCTGTAATGTCTCGATTAGCGTGTCAGCCCTCAAGAACCACTTTGGGTGTTGGGAATGAACGAAAACGTCATTTCGGTGCACACTCTGTACAATTTGGTTAAGGTTGCACCAAAAAATTATCGGTTGGCAAGAAAGACATGGGGAAGCACTTCTCATGCTTGGATTAGCATTTTAGCCCTAAAGAAGCACATTTCGTGCTTAGAAGCCACGACAACATCATTTCGGTGCGTACTCAATCCAATCTCGCGCAATTTCCACCAAAAGGTGCTCGGTTGGCAAGAAAGCTGTGGGCAAGCATTTTCTCATTCTTGGATTAGCGTTCTAGCACTCCGGAAACACAAGCTTTTGTTAAGAACGCATGAAAGAATCATTTCGGTGCCTCCTCAACCTAATTTCGTTTCAATTGCACCAAAACGTCCCCGGTTGGCAATACGGACATGAGGAAGCACTTTCCCTTGTTCGGATTAGCGTTCTGGCCCCAACAAACTAGTTTAGGTGTGAAGAATGCGTGGAACATCATTTCATTCGTTTCAATTGCACCAAAACGTCCCCGGTTGGCCATAAAGACATGAGGAAGCACTTTCCCTTGTTCGGATTAGCATTCTAGCCCCAACGAACCAGTTTAGGTGTGAAGAATGCGTGGAACGTCATTTCAGCGCGCATCGTGCACAACTTGGCTGAAGTTGCACCAAAACGTGCGCGGTTAGTAAGAAGCACGTTCTCATGCTTGGATTAACGTTCTAGCCCTCAAGAGGCACATTTCGTGTTAAGAAGGAACTAATCCTCATTTCAGTGCCTACTCAGTCTACTTTCGTCTAAATTGCATCAAAACGTGCCCGGTTGGCAAGAAGGACATGAGGACGCACGTTGCCTTGTCTCGATTAGCGTGCCAGCCCCAAAGAACCGCTTTAGGTGTTAAGAATGCACGAAAACATCATTACGATGCGTACTCAATCCAAATTGCACCAAAACTTCCTTGGTGGGCAAGAAAGACATAAGGAACCACTTTCTCATGTCTAGATATTAGCGTGCTAACCCTAAGGAACCACTTGAGGTCCTAAGAATGCACGAAAACGTCATTTCGGTGCACACTGAGTCCAATTCGATTAAAGTTGCACCAAAATGTTCCTCGTTGGAAAGAAAGACATAGGGAAGAACTTTCTCGTGTCTTGATAAGTGTTCCAGCCCCAAAGAACAACTTTAGGTGGTATGAATGCACGAATACGTCGTTTCGGAGCATACTCAGTCTAACCTGGTCCAAATTGCACACAGACGTGCCCGATTGGCAAGAAAGGGGTGAGGGAGCACTCTGTAATGTCTCGATTAGCGTGCTAGCCCACAAGAACCACTTTGGGTGTTGGGAATGAACGAAAACGTCATTTCGGTGCACACTCTGCACAATTTGGTTAAGGTTGCACCAAAACGTTATCGGTTGGCAAGAAAGACACGGGGAAGCACTTTCTCATGCTTGGATTAGCATTCTAGCCCTAAAGAAGCACATTTCGTGCTTAGAAGGCACGAAAACATCATTTCGGTGCGTACTCAATCCAATTTCGCGCAATTTCCACCAAAAAGGTGCCCGGTTGGCAAGAAAGATGTGGGGAAACACTTTCCCATTCTTGGATTAGCGTTCTAGCCCTTAAAAAGCACAAGCTTTTGTTAAGAACGCACGAAAGCCTCATTTCGGTGCCTCCTCAACCTAATTTCGTTTCAACTGCACCAAAAAATCCCCAGTTTGCAATAAAGACATCAGGAAGCACTTTGCCTTGTTCGGATTAGCGTTCTAGCCCCAACAAACCAGTTTAGGTGTGAAGAATGCGTGGAACGTCATTTCGGCGCACACCGTGCACAACTTGGTTGAAGTTGCACCAAACCGTGCGCAGTTGGCAAGAAGCACGTTCTCATGCTTGGATTAATGTTCTAGCCCTCAAGAGGCACATTTCGTGTTAAGAAGGAACTAAAACCTCATTTCGGTGCCTACTCAGTCTACTTTCGTCTAAATTGCATCAAAACGTGCCCGGTTGGCAAGAAGGACATGAGGACGCACGTTGTCATGTCTAGATTAGCGTGCCAGCCCCAAAGAACCACTTTAGGTGTTAAGAATGCACGAAAACATCATTCCGGTGCGTACTCAGTCCAAATTGCACCAAAACTTCCTTGGTGGGCAAGAAAGACATAAGGAAGCACTTTCTCATGTCTCGATGCTAGCGTGCTAACCCTAAGGAACCACTTGAGCTCTCAAGAGTGCACGAAAACGTCATTTCGGTGCACACTGAGTCCAATTCGATTAAAGTTGCACGAAAATGTTCCCCGTTGGAAAGAAAGACATAGGGAAGAACTTTCTCGTGTCTCGATCAGCGTTCAAGCCCCAAAGAATAACTTTAGGTGGTATGAATGCACGAATACGTCGTTTCGGTGCATACTCAGCCTAACTTGGTCCAAATTGCAGCAAGACGTGCCCGATTGGCAAGAAAGGGGTGAGGGAGCACTCTGTAATGTCTCGATTAGCTTGATAGCCCTCAAGAACCACTTTGGGTGTTGGGAATGAACGAAAACGTCATTTCGGTGCACACTCTGTACAATTTGGTTAAGGTTGCACCAAAACGTTATCGGTTGGCAAGAAAGACATGCGGAAGCACTTTCTCATGCTTGGATTAGCATTCTAGCCCTAAAGAAGCACATTTCGTGCTTAGAAAGCACGAAAACAACATTTCGGTGCGTAGTCAATCCAATTTTACGCAATTTCCACCAAAAGGTGCCCGGTTGGCAAGAAAGATGTGGGGAAGCACTTTCCCATTCTTGGATTAGCGTTCTAGCCCTCAAGAAGCACAAGCTTTCGTTAAGAACGCACGAAAGCCTCATTTCGGTGCCTCCTCAACCTAATTTCGTTTCAATTGCACCAAAACGTCCCCGGTTGGCAGTTAAGACATGAGGAAGCACTTTCACCTGTTCGGATTAGCGTTCTAGCCCCAACGAACCCGTTTAGGTGTGAAGAATGCGTGGAACGTCATTTCGGCGCACACCGTGCACAACTTGGTTGAAGTTGCACCAAAGCGTGCGCGGTTGGCAAGAAGCACGTTCTCATGCTTGGATTAACGTTCTAGCCCTCAAGAGGCACATTTCGTGTTAAGAAGGAACTAAATCCTCATTTCAATGCCTACTCAGTCTACTTTCGTGTAAATTGCATCAAAACGTGCCCGGTTAGCAAGAAGGACATGAGGACGCACGTTGTCATGTCTCGATTAGCGTGCCAGCCCCAAAGAACCACTTTAGGTGTTAAGAATGCACGAAAACATCATTTCGGTGCGTACTCAGTCCAAATTGCACCAAAACTTCCTTGGTGGGCAAGAAAGACATAAGGAAGCACTTTCTCATGTCTCGATGCTAGCGTGCTAACCCTAAGGAACCACTTGAGGTCTTAAGAATGCACGAAAACGTCATTCCGGTGCACACTAAGTCCAATTCGATTAAAGTTGCACCAAAATCTTCCCTGTTTGAAAGAAAGACATGGGGAAGAACTTTCACGTGTCTCGATAAGCGTTCAAGCCACAAAAAGCAACTTTAGGTGGTAAGAATGCACGAATACGTCGTTTCGGTGCATAGTCAGTCTAACTCGGTCCAAATTGCACCAAGACGTGCCCGATTGGCAAGAAAGGGGTGAGGGAGCACTCTCTAATGTCTCGATTAGCGTGATAACCCTCAAGAACCACTTTGGGTGTTGGGAATGAACGAAAACGTCATTTCGGTGCACACTCTGTACAGATTGGTTAAGGTTGCACCAAAACGTTATCGGTTGGCAAGAAAGACATGCGGAAGCACTTTCTCATGCTTGGATTAGCATTCTAGCCCTAAAGAAGCACATTTCGTGCTTAGAAGGCACGAAAACATCATTTCGGTGCGCACTCAATCCAGTTTCGTGCAATTTCCACCAAAAGGTGCCCGGTTGGCAAGAAAGATGATTCCGTGGTTCGAAGGCATGAAAACATCATTTCGGTGCGTACTCAATCCAATTTCGCACAATTTCCACCAAAAGGTGCCCGGTTAGCAAGAAAGATGTGGGGAAGCACTTTCTCATTCTTGGATTAGCGTTCTAGCTCTCAAGAAGCACAAGCTTTCGTTAAGAACGCACGAAAGCTTCATTTCGGTGCCTCCTCAACATAATTTCGTTTCAATTGCACGATACGTCATCTCGGTGCATACTCAGTCTAACTTGGTGCAAATTGCACCAAAACGTGCCCGATTAGCAAGAAAGAGGTGAGGAAGCACTCTCTAATGTCTCGATTAGCGTGCTAGCCCTAAAGAACCACTTTGGGTGTTAGGAGTGAACGAAAACGTCATTTCGGTGTACACACTCTACAGTTTGGTTAAAGTTGCACCAAAACGTTATCGGTTGGCAAGAAAGACATGGGGAAGCACTTTCCCATGCTTGGATTAGCATTCTAGCCTAAAGAAGCACATTTCGTGTTTAGAAGGCACGAATGCACCAAAACGTGCGCGGTTGGCCACAAGCACGTTGTACATGCGTGGATTAACGTTCTAGCCCTCAAGAAGCACATTTCGCGTTAAGAAGGAACTAAAACCTCATTTCAGTGCATACTCAGTCTACTTTCGTCTAAATTGCATCAAAACGTGCCCGGTTGGCAGGAAAGATGTGGGGAAGCACTCTCTCGTTCTTGGATTAGCGTTCTAGCCCTCAAGAAGCACATGCTTTTGTTAGGAACGCAAGAAAACCTCATTTCGGTGCCTCCACAACCCAATTTTGTTTCAATTGCACCAAAACGTCTCCGGTTGGCAATAAGGACGTGGGGAAGCACTTTCTCTTGTTTGGATTAGCGCTCTAGCCCCAACGAACCAGTTTAGGTGTTAAGAATGCATGGAACGTCATTTCGGTGCACACTGTGCACAACTTGGTTAAAGTTGCACCAAAACGTGCGCGGTTGGCCACAAGCACGTTCTACATGCTTGGATTAACGTTCTAGCCCTCAAGAAGCACATTTCGCGTTAAGAAGGAACTAAAACCTCATTTCAGTGCATACTCAGTCTACTTTCGTCTAAATTGCATCAAAACGTGCCCGGTTGGCAAGAAGGACATGAGGGCGCACGTTCTCATGTCTCGATTAGCATGCCAACCCTGAAGAATCACTTTAGGTGTTAAGAATGCGCGAAAGTATCATTTCGGTGCGTACTCAGTCCGAATTCGTCCAAATTGCACCAAAACTTCCTTGGTGGGAGAGAAAGACATAAGGAAGCACCTTCTCGTGTCTCGATATTAGCGTGCCAACCATAAGGATCCACTTGAGGACTTAAGGATGCACGAAAACGTCATTTCGGTGCACACTGAGTCCAAGTCGATTAAAGTTGCACCAGAACGTTCCTCGGTTGGAAGAAAGACATGGGGAAGCACTCTCTCTTGTCTGGATAAGCGTTAAAGCCCCAAAGAACAACTTGAGGTGCTAAGAACGCACGAATACGTCATCTCGGTGCATACTCAGTCTAACTTGGTCCAAATTGCACTAAAACGTGCCCGATTCGCAAGAAAGAGGTGAAGAAGCACTCTCTAATGTCTCGATTAGCGTGCTAGCCCTAAAGAACCACTTTAGGTGTTAGGAGTGAACGAAAACGTCATTTCGGTGCACACACTCTACAGTTTGGTTAAAGTTTCACCAAAACGTTATCGGTTGGCAATCAAGACATGGGGAAGCACTTTCCCACGCTTGGATTACCATTCTAGCCGTAAAGAAGCACATTTCGTGTTTAGAACGCACGAAAACATGATTTCGGTGCGTACTCAATCCAATTTCGTGCAATTTCCACCAAAACGTGCCCGGTTGGCAAGAAAGATGTGGGGAAGCACTCTCTCGTTCTTGGATTAGCGTTCTAGCCCTCAAGAAGCACATGCTTTTGTTAGGAACGCAGGAAAACCTCATTTCGGTGCCTCCTCAACCCAATTTTGTTTCAGTTGCACCAAAACGTCCCCGGTTGGCAATAAGGACATGAGGAAGCACTTTCCCTTGTTTGGATTAGCGTTCTAGCCCCAACGAACCTGTTTAGTTGTTAAGAATACATGGAACGTCATTTCGGTGCACACTGTGCACAACTTGGTTAAAGTTGCACCAAAACGTGCGCGGTTGGCCACAAGCACGTTCTACATGCTTGGACTAACGTTCTAGCCCTCAAGAAGCACATTTCGCATTAAGAAGGAACTAAAACCTCATTTCAGTGCATACTCAGTCTACTTTCGTCTAAATTGCATCAAAACGTGCCCAGTTGGCAAGAAGGACATGAGGGCGCACGTTCTCATGTCTCGATTAGCGTGCCAGCCGTGAAGAATCACTTTAGTTGTTAAGAATGCGCGAAAGCATCATTTCGGTGCGTACTCAGTCCGAATTCGTCCAAATTGCACCAAAACTTCCTTGGTGGGCAAGAAAGACATAAGGAAGCACCTTCTCATGTCTCGATATTAGCGTGCCAACCCTAAGGATCCACTTGAGGCCTTAAGGATGCACGAAAACGTCATTTCGGTGCACACTGAGTCCAAGTCGATTAAAGTTGCACCAAAACGTTCCTCGGTTGGAAGAAAGACATGGGGAAGCACTCTCTCACTTCTCGATAAGCGTTAAAGCCCCAAAGAACAACTTGAGGTGCTAAGAACGCACGAATACGTCATCTCGGTGCATACTCAGTCTAACTTGGTCTAAATTTCACCAAAACGTGCCCGATTCGCAAGAAAGAGGTGAGGAAGCACTCTCTAATGTCTCGATTAGCGTGCTAGACCTAAAGAACCACTTTGGGTGATAGGAGTGAACGAAAACGTCATTTCGGTGCACACACTCTACAGTTTGGTTAAAGTTGCACCAAAACGTTATCGGTTGGCAAGAAAGACATGGGGAAGCACTTTCCCACGCTTGGATTAGCATTCTAGGCCTAAAGAAGCACATTTCGTGTTTAGAAGGCACGAAAACATCATTTCGGTGCGTACTCAATCCAATTTCGTGCAATTTCCACCAAAACGTGCCCGGTTGGCAAGAAAGAGGTGGGGAATCACTCTGTCGTTCTTGGATTAGCGTTCTAGCCCTCAAGAAGCACATGGTTTTGTTAGGAACGCAGGAAAACCTCATTTCGGTGCCTCCTCAACCCAATTTTGTTTCAGTTGCACCAAAACGTCCCCGATTGGCAATAAGGACATGAGGAAGCACTTTCTCTTGTTTGGATTAGCGTTCTAGCCCCAACGAACCTGTTTTGGTTTTAAGAATGCATGGAACGTCATTTCGGTGCGCACTGTGCACAACATAGTTCAAGTTGCACCAAAACGTGCGCGGTTGGCCACAAGCACGTTCTACATGCTTGGATTAACATTCTAGCCCTCAAGAAGCACATTTCGCGTTAAGAAGGAACTAAAACCTCATTTCTGTGCATACTCAGTCTACTTTCGTCTAAATTGCATCAAAACGTGCACGGTTGGCAAGAAGGACAGGAGGGCGCATGTTCTCATGTCTCGATTAGCGTGCCAGCCCTGAAGACTCACTTTAGGTGTTAAGAATGCGCGAAAGCATCATTTCGGTGCGTACTCAGTCCGAATTCGTCCAAATTGCACCAAAACTTCCTTGGTGGGCAAGAAAGACATAAGGAAGCACCTTGTCATCTCTCGATATTAGCGTGCCAACCCTAAGGATCCACTTGAGGCCTTAAGGATGCACGAAAACGTCATTTCGGTGCACACTGAGTCCAAGTCGATTAAAGTTGCACCAAAACGTTCCTCGGTTGGAAGAAAGACATGGGGAAGCACTCTATCACGTCTGGATTAGCGTTCTAGCCCCAAAAAACAACTTGAGGTGCTAAGAACGCACGAATACGTTATCTCGGTGCATACTCAGTCTAACTTGGTCCAAATTGCTCCAAAACGTGCCCGATTCGCAAGAAAGAGGTGAGGAAGCACTCTCTAATGTCTCGATTAGCGTGCTAGCCCTAAAGAACCACTTTGGGTGTTAGTAGTGAACGAAAACGTCATTTCGGTGCACACACTCTACTGTTTGGTTAAAGTTGCACCAAAACGTTATCGGTTGGCAAGAAAGACATGGGAAGCACTTTCCCACGCTTGGATTAGCATTCTAGCCCTAAAGAAGCACATTTCATGTTTAGAAGGAACGAAAACATCATTTCGGTGCGTACTCAATCCAATTTCGTGCAATTTCCACCAAAACGTGCCCGGTTGGCAAGAAAGATGTGGGGAAGCACTTTCTCATTCTTGGATTAGCGTTCTAGCCCTCCAGAAGCAAATGCTTTTGTTAGGAACGCACGATAACCTCATTTCAGTGCGTCCTCAACCCAATTTTATTTCAGTTGCACCAAAACGTCCCCGGTTGGCAATAAGGACATGAGGAAGCACTTTGTCTTGTTTGGATTAGTGTTCTAGCCCCAACGAACCTGTTTAGGTGTTAAGATTGCGTGGAACGTCATTTCGGTGCACACTGTGCACAACTTGGTTAAAGTTGCACCAAAACGTGCGCGGTTGGCAACAAGCACGTTCTACATGCTTGGATTAACGTTCTAGCCCTCAAGAAGCACATTTCGCGTTAAGAAGGAACTAAAACCTCATTTCAGTGCATACTCAGTCTACTTTCGTCTAAATTGCATCAAAACGTGCCCGGTTGGCAAGAAGGACATGAGGGCGCACGTTCTCATGTCTCGATTAGCGTGCCAGCCCTGAAGAATCACTTTAGGTGTTAAGAATGCGCGAAAGCATCATTTCGGTGCGTACTCAGTCCGAATTCGTCCAAATTGCACCAAAACTTCCTTGGTGGGCAAGAAAGACATAAGGAAGCACCTTCTCATGTCTCGATATTAGCGTGCCAACCCTAAGGATCCAATTGAGGCCTTAAGGATGCACAAAAACGTCATTTCGGTGCACACTCAGTCCATGTCGATTAAAGTTGCACCAAAACGTTCTCCGGTTGGAAGAAAGACATGGGGAAGCACTCTCTCACGTCTCGATAAGCGTTCAAGCCCCAAAGAACAACTTGAGGTGCTAAGAACGCACGAATACGTCATCTCGATGCATACTCAGTCTAACTTGGTCCAAATTGCACCAAAACGTGCCCGATTCGCAAGAAAGAGGTGAGGAAGCACTCTCTAATGTCTCGATTAGCGTGCTAGCCCTAAAGAACCTCTTTGGCTGTTAGGAGTGAACGAAAACGTCATTTCGGTGCACACACTGTACAGTTTGGTTAAAGTTGCACCAAAACGTTATCGGTTGGCAAGAAAGACACGGGGTAGCACTTTCCCATGCTTGGATTAGCATTCTAGCCCTAAAAAAGCACATTTCGTGTTTAGAAGGCACGAAAACATCATTTCGGTGCGTACTCAATCGAATTTCGTGCAATTTCCACCAAAACGTGCCCGGTTGGCAAGAAAGATGTGGGGAAGCACTCTCTCGTTCTTGGATTAGCGTTCTAGCCCTCAAGAAGCACATGCTTTTGTTAGGAACGCACGATAACCTCATTTCGGTGCGTCCTCAACCCAATTTTATTTCAGTTGCACCAAAACGTCCCCGGTTGGCAATAAGGACATGAGGAAGCACTTTGTCTTGTTTGGATTAGTGTTCTAGCCCCAACGAACCTGTTTAGGTGTTAAGGGTTCAACTCTTCCTTGTAAGAGTCCAGTTGTACAGATTGGTCATTGGGATTTCTTGAGAAGACACGCTAAGTTGTCCCTTGGTGAAGAAGGAGTTTCTTCAAGAGATGAATCACCATGATGACTGTTACTAGTCAACTGGGATTCCAGGGTTTCAACCTTGTTTCTGAGATAGGTTATCTCAGTCTTGAGTTTGGCTAACTCATGCTGGAGATCTAGCAGGGTCAATTCTTTGGTGTTGGGCCTAGACAGGTTATCTAAGATTTCCGTAAAATCATTCTTTGGTGTTGGGCCTAGACAGGTTATCTAAGATTTCCGTAAAATCTAAGTACCTATAGGCCTGGTTTGTTTCAGAAGACTGGGCTTGGTCTTCTAAAATTGACTTGAGGGCTTTGAGATATTGGGCCTGGATTTCTGGGCTTTCTATCTCTAAAGCATGGTTGAGTAAATCTGCCTTGACTTTTTGGTCAATAACTTTGACCGTCCTTGAGAAGGTGCTGATCTTCTGTTTCCCTTTGGTCTTAAGGGAACAGTTGAAGCAGACCTCTGGTCCTTGTGGGTCTTGACTGGTTAAGGATTCATCCTCTGATGAAGCCCATTCCAGTTCGTTGAGTTCAAGACTAAAAGGTTCTTCATCTGAAGAGGCCTCTGAACTAGAGTCTTGGGCTAGGACGTTGAGAAAAGAAAAGAGCTCAAAAGAAAAACCATTATTTGTCGTAATTGTCAAAAAACAGGACATTTCAAGGTTGAATGTCCCTCCAGAGTCTGCTCCTTCTGCCAAAACACAGGACACCTCGTTTCAGGATGTCCTAACAAGGTAACCAAGGCACAAAGAAAACAAGAGGCTAAAAAATTGGCTTCTTGCTTCAAATGTCTGGAAATTGGACATTTCCAGAACCAATGTCCAAATCAAGTTGCCTTTTCAGACAAGGTCTTTTCTGTTGAAAAGAAAACTATTAGCAAGACCCTAAGAAAACACCTAGAGAGACAACAGTCTGTCTGTCCAAGATGTTTCGAATTCGGACACTTACCAGCTGAGTGTCTCAACCAGTTCGCTTTTTCGTACCCCTCTTTCTTCCCCCCCCCCCCCCCCCCCCCCC
>QANT01000813.1:0-11778 GCA_003254885.1 Purshia tridentata
TCAAAATTAAACCACCAATTTAGAGGGAAATAAAGTCTAGAGGGAGGGGAAGAAAACCCACCTAAAGTAGAGAGAAGGGGCGCCGGAAAACTGGCCGGAATTGAAGGAAGGGACCGGCGACAATGGCAGCTTCCCAAGCTAGTTTTGTCGCGCGCAGGGGCTGGGCTAGCTGGAGGAGTAGCTGGGGAGGCAGGTCGGCGGTGAGGCAGCTGGTCGGCAGCTGGGGTGTCGCCGACGGGTCTGGGTCGGCCACCATGGGTTGGGTGGGTCGCGAGCAGAGGGAGAGGGGAGAGAGAGTCCCCGGGCTGGGGCTGTGCGTGGGGAAATAAAAGGGGAAGAGGAAATTTCCAGAAAATTCTGGAAATTTAAACCCACTTTAACATATTTACAAGTTTGCCCTTTACTTAAAACCTTCGTATTTTTCAAACCGTATCTCTAAACGACGCATACTACATGTCTATGAACTCGTGAAGCCGAGCTCTACGCAACCATGTCAAAGTCAAAACTAAAATCCGAGCAACTTAAAAAGTCAACTTTGGGTCCCTTAACACGTTCCTAACTTTCTAACCGTGGCTCTAAATGACCCGTGCCGCATGTCAACGAACTCGTGAGCTCAAGACCTTCCTAACGGACCCAAGGTCANACTAGTTTGCACTATGTCAAATAGATTTCTTTTCAAAATTCGTTTAGAATATTTGTAAAATTATATTCAGCCAGTTATTGAAAATTATGTTCATTACTGTCTAGAACAACTTTCCAACCTCCACCCTCAAGACCCTCTATACCACCTCTATTACCTAGATTTCAATTCAGCAAGAGAAGATCTCATCCACACAAACACAGAAACCCGCCAACTCAAAAGAGCTCTCAAAGTTCTATCACTAGGGTGATCCTGTCCTGAGATAGGTATCTGGTATCAAAGCCATTATATGATTTTACGAAAATTAACTTATCCAAATTTCTTTCTAGCAACAAATCCTGCAAATTCTCAAAAATATTATGAATTTATCCTGGTGAATACTAACTCAATTTTCATTACCCCACAATAAAACCCAAGATCAAATCACTCATTCAAAAATTCAAATCAAAAAGGTTTTAACTCTTAGCGATTGGGGACAACACCCCAACACTATAAAAAAACTTTCCCAAAAATTTTCCCCTCAATTTTATTGTTATTGGGACTACATTGATGCCTGGTCAAATGTCTTTTATCTTCAAAATAAAGCTAGGCAGCATTCATGGTTCATCTTCTTTTGCCACAATTTCAAACTCAAAGTTCCTTTTTGGTTCAAAGACATCTGGCATCGGTTTGGTGCCATAGATGAAATTCTTCCAAATCACCTTGTTCCAATTTTCCAATTATTTCAAAAGAATTTAAAAGTCAACAAATCTTCAAAAAATTGATGCATTACTTTGGTTCTTCTGCTCAATGAATATTGCGTGGATTTTCTCTTGGGAAATCTACACAACTCAAAAGACTCTCTCCCAGAGTCCCTGCCTTATGCGCAGACACAAAGTCAAATGGTGGGATGGATTCAAGACTGACCGCCTCACAAAACCTGCGGTCATGGACTGGTTCAAATCTCATCCCCAATTCTCAAATGCCAAAGTGGTCCCACACAATGAAGACCATGCACAATTTCTTTTGCAAAAATCAAAGATCCAGAGTGACTTATCTTCTGTCACTTCCCACAAAGAATAGGCCAAAAAACTAAAAGAAGTGCTTAGCCAAATCTCTCAAAGTGATGATGATGATGACAACTCAAACTCTGACAGTCAGGTGCCCACACCGACCCCTTACTTCCAAGATTCCCAAGACCAAGATACTCAATATGATGATCTGGATGATTTCTAGGCAAAAGCAAAGATTCACGGGTTGGCTTTGTCCCCTGCCGACGCATATGGACAACCAACTTTTCAAAAGCAAATAGCAAAGTCAAAAGCTACTTTCCAAAGGAGGGTAATAGTAAAGATTCTCCACTATTCACCTTTCCAACTGTTCGATTCTCACTCTGGACTTCAAATTTTATCAAATTGATTGTAATCAAAAGTCTATATAAAGACTCAGTTTCCTGGCTTGTAGGCATCGAGTTTTTTTAGAGAAGATCAAGTTCTTTTAGAGAGTTTTCTCTTGTAAACTTAGAATAAGAGATCACTCTCCAAATTCAAATGCAAAGTTTCTGTAGATCTGGCTTTGACTTTTAAAGCTCCAAATCTGTAAGTTTCAATATTTTCAATAAAGTCTAATTTCAAATTTCAATTCTATTTTCAATTATACTAATTTGCACTATGTCAAATAGATTGTGTTTCCAAAAGCGTTTGAATTATTTACAAAATTACTTTAAACCTGTTACTCAAGATTATCTCAATTACTGTTTCCAACAACTCTCCAATCTTCATCCTCAAAACCCTCAATATCATCTTCTCTACCTTGACGTCAAATCAGCCCGAGAAGACCTTATCAACACAAACATAGAAATCGGCCAACTCAAAAGAGCTCTCAAAGTTCTATCACTAGGGTGATCCTGTCCTGGGCCGAAAAAAGTATGATTATAATTTAAAGAATGAAAAAATAATGGTGAGAGGATGAGTATAATCTAACTTCATCCGTAGGCAATGGAACTTAGTCAAAGAAGAAAGAGAAGACAAAATAAACCAACAAACAAATAAAACTCCTAAAAAAATAACATCAGTACATCAAAAAAATTTACAACACAAAACTAAAATCAAACCCATAATCAGTAAAACCCATCTTGCAAAAAAGAAAAAGAAAATCACAATCAGTTACATGCAATAAGCAATTAATAAGATAACCCAAGCTACCAAAAAATAATATCACCGTACCAACAAAATCTACAACACATAACTAAATTCAAACCCAGAATGAGTAAAACCCATCTTGCGAAAAGAAAAAAAAACACACAATCAGTTACATGCAATAACCAATTAATAAAAAAACTCATACTAAAGTTGATACAATGGATAATTTTAAGTGATGAAAAAAGAAAAAGAAAACAAAATAAACTCAGAAACAAATAAAACCCAAAAAAAAAAAATTACAGTACACATAGCTGAAATCAAACCCAAAATTAGTAAAACCCATGTTACAAAAAGAGGAAAAAATTCACAATCACTCACATGCAAAGAAAATATGTTTACTGTACCCAACAAATAAAGAGAAAAAAATGTAAAGAAGTATAAAACAATGAAAATCAGCTGCTATGAAAACCATGGGAAAACAGAGCAATTTTATGAGAAGAGGCAAATGTTTGTAACGGAAAAAGAAGAAATCCAAAAACTAATCAAATTCCCCTCCTCCTATCAAAATGAAAAACAAAACAAAAAAAGCAATTAAATTGACAACCAATAAAATTAAAAAAAACAAACTGACCCAAAAAAGAAAATCACAGCAATGAACAAAGACACAAACATGAACCCATGAAGACAAAACAATGCAATCAAACAGACACCCAAACAACACAAGAAAATCAAAGCAAAAACATCAATACCTACGTTGACCAAACCACACCCAGATGACGCACCACATAAACAATAAAAAAAAGAAAAAGAGAAACCACTTATCTGTGTATATCAAGCCTTCACAACACCAGCCAATTTTGGGGAGTCACGCCACCTTGAAAACCATGAGAGGAGATAGGGATGAGTTGTCTGATTTGGACAGTAGAATTCTGGCCATCACCCAAACTCTCTGACTGTGAAGCCAACCAAACATCAGTGTTCAAACTAAACACAAACAACAAACATCTGATACACAAACAAAAAGCCCAAACCACATAAGGCCGAACAGCCAAGCCCACTAATAACAAAGGAAATTAAGGGCAGAAACGACCAAAAAACAAAAAAACGGAAGGCACAATTGATATGATCAGCTTAGCACTAAGCAGCCGACACTTGGGTTTTAGTTTATATAAGATTTAAGAAGGCCCAACTGATCAGAAATACCCCAAAAATTTCAGAGAAAAACTAATACCAATCTGCCTCGCACGCCCAGCTCCGATCTGCCTCGCCACAGCCAGTCACCACAGCCAGTCGCCAAGCCCAGTGCCGTCTGCGTCGCACAACCAGTCGCCACAGCCAGTCGCCGATCTGCCTCTCTCTCTCTTTCTCTCTCTCGCCTTCAGTTCTTTTCTGGTTTGATTTCTCTCTTTTCTTTCAGTTTTTTTCTTATTTTCAGAAATGCTTTGGTTTTTTGTTAAAAACATCTTGCCGTGTCCCATTTTCGTGTCCCTTGTCGTGTCCCTGCGTGTCGGCGGCGTGTCGGCAGCGTGTCGGCGAGTCAAACTTGAGAAAATTCAACGAGCACGCCCAGCTCCGATCTGCCTCGCCACAGCCAGTCACCACAGCCAGTCGCCAAGCCCAGCGCCGTCTGCGTCGCACACCCAGTCGCCACAGCCAGTCGCCGATCTGCCTCTCTCTCTCTCTCTCTCTCGCCTTCAGTTCTTTTCTGGTTTGATTTCTCTCTTTTCTTTCAGTTTTTTTCTTATTTTGAGAAATGCTTTGGTTTTTTGTTAAAAACGTCTTGCCGTGTCCCATTTTCGTGTCCCTTGTCGTGTCCCTGCGTGTCGGCGGCGTGTCGGCGAGTCAAACTTGAGAAAATTCAACGGCGTGTCGGACGCGTGTCCCGGCGTGTCGGACGGTGTCGGAGTGTCGGACACCTGAGACTCCACCTCTTTGGAGTGTCGGTGCTTTGATAGAAAGAATTTCTGTTCACCTTGTTAGAAATGAAAATTTGATGATTTAGCTTTTAAATACTTGTATACTTTTAATTTCTTCTAATATGAGGTAGAAATTGTTAAAATAATGTTCGAATAACTATTAGTTATTAGAGTTTATGTTCTTTGTACCTTTCTGTACTTTGGTGTAAAAACCTTCACCTCTGTTAGAATAATCTCTCGAGAAGTTTGCAAGTGTGTGGTTTGTTAAATTAACTACGAGGGAGATTGCCGTCAGAACTTTTACATTTTTCTTACATGTCCATCTAACATATTCTTTCGTTTTCAATTGGTTGTATTGTTTTATTCTTTCCCTCTCTCTCTCTCTCTCTCTCTCTCTCTCTCTCGCTCTCGCGCGTATATCTCTCTCTTTTTGAAGGATTCATTGATCATGCAGGATATCAGAAACTCAAATATAGGCTACAGGAGGTCTTGCATCTTTTGGATAAGTTATTAAGAGGCATTGCTTTGGTGGAGCTGATGGCATTGTTTTCTGAGTTATTAACTACCATAATCATATTGGTGACTAGGCCTTTCTCACTGTTCAAGCTGTTATTTTTGGTTGCAGTAAGAACTGCTTTTATTTTCATTCATACTTGGATAGAGTTGGTGAAGGCAGCAATATGCTTCCATGTGAATATATTCTGGAGAATCATGATATGGATGTTTGCACTTATATCTCTTCCAGGACGAGTTGTCACTGCCTTACAGAGAGAGAGAGAGGTTGGTTTTTATCTTCTTTCAGTAACTTTTACTCTACTTTTAAACATGAGCTCTAAATGTTGATTTAATTAAATATTCCTGGTCACATGTGAAAGCACATTGAGCTTGACAAATTTTCTAAAAGAGAGTCAAATAGCATGTTGACATGTAAATAGCATGTTTACATGTAAATACATGCAGAAGCATGGGCATTCTCAGAACATGCATGTTTCTTAGCTCTCTTTCATAAGTATTTACTGTAAATTTCAGTTTCGTTTGCTTTTTGCATTGTTATGTTGCTTGCTTAACTGAGCATAAGTTTTCTACTAAAGCTCACGCTTGTGAATACTTCCTCATTCACTGACATTGATATTGAGGCCAACAGACTTTTGCTTAGAGCTAACAGCGACATAACTTGACCTTGAACACATGAAATGCTTGTGAACTAACACTTCCAATTATGAGTCAGGCATAAGTAGCTTTTTGGGGAGAAATTTGAATAGTTGTCCATAGATATATATAAAAACAGTTTATCACTATAGATAGCTTGCAAGAGCATAAAACATTTTGTTTCATCTCATTTTACATGTCTATAGAAAATCAGGATATGTAATATTATATTATGGTTTATCATGTTTCTGTAGATTTTCATTTGAAAAGGAGATCAAATATTTGGATCAATGGGAATCTAATACGAACAGGTTGTTTCAGGATGGGCAGATGGGATTTTGGTGGTGGGATGGTGGCTCTTCCATCCTTGAACTTATGTTTCTTGTTTGCTATAGTGATTTACAAATTGCGGGAGTTTCAATTAAAGATTGACGACCATCCAGTCTTATTTTTCTGGCATGCATAATCTTCTAACTTGGGATGCTTTTATGTGGTTATTGCTGCATCTATTAAGTGGACTATACAGCTATTGGTATGTTATGGTGTTCATGGCTATTGAAAAGAAAAATGTTACCTAAGGGCCATCCAGTTATCAAAAATTATAGTTGACTATATAGATTATATGTGAACTGTCTGTTAATTACATGAAACTTTCAGACTGTCAGGTTCTTCTTTAACGTAACGAAGTAATTGAAAAAAAAAAATTGCAAAGATTCAATTAGTAGCTGACACCTGGGTAAGATAAAGTTGCTGGGGCAGAACCAATCTGGTAGCCACAACACTCTTTTGTAGTAGGAGGATCCAAGTTCAAATCTCCCTGCCCCAAATGTTGTAACTTGTAACTAATTAGGAAAAGAAAAATAAAAGGACAAGTTAAGACATAAGGTGTGTATGTACTTCTGAGACGCAATTATAGAGGAGAGAGAGAGAGAGAGAGAGATGTTGAAGAAGAGAAAGGAGAGAAGCTGTGAGAAAAGGGAGGAGATAGAGATTGAGGCAAAGTACGTCTAAATTCAATTCAATAGTTTTCAACTCAATATCCCAAAGTCCGAAACTTCAATCAAATAAGTTGCATATTTATATAGGCATTCCAAAATAAAACCTAAAAAAATACTAGAATAACTAAGATTTAATATCTAATCATTACAACCATTTATTATAAATAAGTACTCCTTATATTCTAATTTCAATAAAATAAATCCATTTTCTAAGTTTGTGCCTTTTCTTAAAATATATACAATTTTTCTTGTATTGGTCAACACTTTTCCTCCCTCTTCTTCAACATTAATGAGCTATTTTCTGTTCTATTATTGTTCCTAAATTTCATAGTCTCTCATATTTCTTAGCTATGAGGATTATTGTTCTGTTAAGCAGCTGGAACTGCATTTACATGATATTCAAATTGAGTTGGAGAGTCTTGCATGGGATAGGAAAGAACTTCAGGAACATCTGCAAGCAGCTGTTAAAGAGCAAAAAATGATGGAGTTCATATTAGCAGAACTTGAAGACGAACACGACAAGGACGTTGCCAAAATTGAACTGCTAGAGGGCGAGGTAAATGTTTTATCATCCTCTCACATGCCTTGATCAATTCTACTACTCTGGTTGCACTGCTTTTGTGTCCTTGCAAGAAATGATTTTGGGCATGGAATTTATATCATCCCTGCTATAATTTGTGGAATGAGAGCCTTGAGTAGTTGAGTCCACATGGGCACTGGTGTTTGGCATCTCAAAATTTCGGAATCCATGTACAAGCACTTGCTAATATATTGGTGCATGCACACACACATATTTTGAATAGATGGACCTATAGAGAACTTCTCGATTTGAGTTTATATTTTCTTGCAAGCCATTTATATTATATAATAAATGATATGAAAATAATAGTAATGTGTAATTTTCTTTACTTATCACAGAATATTTGGGTAATACTGTACTCTTTATAAGTTAATGAAGACAGAATCATTTTAAGTGTTTTTGTAAAATCGATTTGTTAGGATTTTGTCAGTACAGTGTTTTGATTGGATGGTTGATCAGAAAATGTTAACAATTGATAACTTGATTAGGATAATAAGGTTCTTGTCAATAGATGCTTCGTTTGCAAGATTTTGAAGAAACCCAGATCACTTGCCTAATATTTCAGTGGTTTGTGAATCATGATCTTGTTTTATTTTCTGTGTCTTGTGGCTGATACCAAGAACCGTTAACAAAGTCCTGTCATGTTGGCATAAGATTGTTAGAACAAAGAAGATAGGCTGAAGATTCTTGGAAGGCAGCTACATTTTGTTTCTTTTGGTTCAGAGCGTATTAGAATAGCCTTTGAGGGCAAGGAGCAGTCTTATGGAGCGTAAGGATAGACTATTTCTTGGTATAGTTCAAATGCTGGAGGAATTCCTATGCTCAGTGTTCCTCGTGTAAATTTTATTTTTTCCTTATACATTTTCCCCTTTTGTAGTATACATTTCGTGTACATGGGTTGTGCCATCACCATTGCTTTATACTTTTTATCTATACAAAATGGAGTACATATCTGGCACAAGTGGATGAGAGTGTCTTGGCTTTGGGTGTCCGACACATCAAATTTGATATGCAAGTTATGTTCTACAAATATAGCCTTCCCTTTTTAACTGATATCATTGTTATTGTTAAATTTGGTCGGATTACAACAGATGAAATCATTCTTAAACAATTAATTGTAATTTTTTTTTTGGCCAAGTACTTGCATACCCAAAGCACTGGCTGGGAAAGCAAAAATGTGTCTGTAAAGCAATGTGTGCATTGATTAATGGGAGTCCATCAGTATATTTTTCATCAATGGGGGGTAAAAGGAAGGAGCAAATGAATGTCAGACAATGAAATAGGTCGTGGTTATCGATCTTACCTTTTCTTTGTTTAAAAAAACCATAACTCTAGCACAAAGTAATTTTGTCTGTGAACGCTTTGAGTGACCACATGAACCTTCATGAATGCATACATGTAGCTTTGTATAAGGTGAATTTAATATTTGCTTTGTTAATCCAAATAGTTTGCAGAAGTTTTGGCCCTAATGATGATCATTTTGGTTTCATGTGCATGCGCACATCATTTACACGTGATTATGTGCTTTCTTTAGAAACTAAGTGAACATTGTAACACAGGGTGTTTATACAATTTATTCTTCTTATAGAATATGATATGTGATTATTTAGATTGCATATTTGTTGCGTTTGACTGATGGATTGCAATCATAATGGCTCAACCACATGATTATGATTCATGATAGGTGGATGATTAATGCCTGGCTTTTGTTAAATAGCTGAGAGGTGCATTCTACTTTGTTATTAGACTTACATGATGGATCATTTGAATGCATTCTTCTTTCTCAAAATGGTGTAATAGGTTATCAAGACCCAAGCTTTGGTGATGACTAATTTGATAAATTTAATTAAGAACAATTTCTTTAGTGCTTAAAGTTAACTGCTAAATTAGACTAATATTTCATATGTTCAGCCATTAAATACATATGAACGATAGATAGAGATATATACGTACATACATACATAAATATTATGGACTAATGTTTGATGGTATGATTTAGTAATAATGATTATTTTGTCTGTAAAGATGATAGTGGTGGTGGGCATCGTAACTAAGGGTCATGAGGTGGTGTTGCTAATGCGTGCCTTATGGCAAAAGGATCCATAAAACAAGAGTTTGATTACATTTTAGTAATTTTTAAGATTCTACTCTTAAGCATTAGCATACTGTGGTGGTGAGTTACCAAATATTCAAAATGACTTCTCATTCAAGTGTGATTTTGTATGGGTATCAATCACTCCAGCATTCAGGGACTACTTGTTTTATGAATTGGGTGGCTGTTCTGTGGTAATTCTTCATTATTGCTGTTTTAGTAGGGTCTAGAGCTTATGTGTTTTCTAGAGCTGTGGTACTATACTGTTTGTTTTGGACTTTAATATCCTAGAGCTTATTATCTAGGAACTTTTAGGATGGTGGACATCTTGTCCACTGTACTGTACTATTTATTTATTTTTATTTTCATTTCATGAAATTATGTTTCTCATTAAAAAAAAAAAATTGATAATTAAAGCAATTCCAAATTATGAGGGATTATGAGGACTATTTGATAAGACCGCTTATATTAATCAAATGGCACCTGGTTTGTCGGATTTATGTTAGGTTTAACTTCTTTGCAAACTCTACAAGCTCCATTCTACACCTAAGAAGGTATAGGGCGAACTCTTCGGCGGATGGGGTAGAGGAATAAAATGGGTTTGGGTGATTTTTTTTTGTTTTTGTCCTAGTAATTTAAAACAGACTAGTGGGTAAACAAATGGGTGTGGGTGAGGTTTTAAGTTGATAAAAATGTGTTATTGGATTAATCTTAGGACCCCCTTGCATAGTTCTTCTGAATTTCGAATAGTCTTCAAGATCCTTTGTTTTTGATTATCCAAAAAGTCACTTAATGAAAGTAGATTATCTTTCCATTCATTTCAAAACTTCCACAATCCCTTCCTGAACCAAATATGAATTGTTCAATTCATTTGGCTCTCATGCTCAATTTCTACATAAATTAGTCCCCTCATAAGTGCCATTTTGAGCAATTCCAAGTACACTTCATCAAGTGTTGAAATCCTTGTTTCAGTATTGGATAAGATCATCAAACAGATTAGTGTATGTTTCTGTTCTTAAAAGAAGGCACACCAAGAAGTGCGCTCACTCAAATTGCATGCCATGGAACTTTAGATTTTTCTTTCAACACACATACACACACATTACTAAGTCCTAATTTAATACTTCTACTGAATACTGATCCTTTCATGTGTTCTGACAGTTACAGTACCTGAAATCTGAATATCTTCGGCTGAAAGAAATTCAGAGCAAGGGATATTGGAACTTTAAAGGTGAAGGTGAATCAGGCGATGCCCATAGCACCGGCGTTCCTGACTATGGCATTCCCTATGGGATCCCATCATGGAAATCCAGTTATGACGGAAGTGGTGTCATCCTCCAAGACCTTCTGACCTGCAAAGATACTTGGGGAGCCGAGAGCAAAACTAAAACTGAGTTGGTCAAAATTTTAAGAACTGAACCAAAATCTGTTGTGCCTATACATCCTGTTATTCCTGAAATCAACCTCAGAAATGCAGGTATGAGTGAAGTTTATGACCACCGAAGGGGAATTGCAATCAAACAGAGTGTTTTCAGTGCAGTATTATCACTTTTGGTTGGAATGATTATTTGGCAAGCTGAAGATCCTTGCATGCCCCTTGTCGTGGCTCTCTTCACTGTAGTTGGCATGTCATTGAAGAGTGTCGTTCAGTTTTTCTCCACAATAAACAACAGACCTGCTTCAGACGCTGTTGCTCTCTTAAGCTTCAACTGGTTCATACTTGGCACACTTACCTACCCAACACTGCCGAGGGTTGCCCATATGGTGGCTCCAGTGGCATTAAATTTTGCGGACAGAGCATTGAGCTGGCTTGGTTTCTCTTTTTCCTAGCTCAAGTCTTTCTTTTTGGTCTATTTCTGAGTTTATAGCTCAAGTCTTTTTTGCTTTTTTGTTCTGATTTCTGAGTTTAAGTCTAGTTATGCTCTTTCCCATATAGTAGATGTACCATAGTCCCTGGAATATGACGTTTGTTCTTTGTATATGAATGTTTTACAGCTGTATAGTAAAGGTTCTTCAAAAATATGATTTTTCTTTTGCGAAGTCTTAAGTTCCGTTATAGAGAAGCATATATAGTGATTTAAGAATTTGTATACTAATAATCTTGAACCCTTATGGTAACTACACCAGGTTTTTTTGCAACTTGATGTTACTTGAAACTTCAAAAACGATGCAGGTTTTGATTGTTCCTATTGGACAGCATGGTGGCAAATTCCAATGACTAAGGTTACATTCCAAGTTCCAAGTATGTCACGCAAACGCTTCTTTTTTTTTTTTTTTTTTTTT
>QANT01000814.1:0-13419 GCA_003254885.1 Purshia tridentata
TTAAACTTTTAAATATTTTGTATTAGTAGCAGCAAGAAAGTTAGGTGGAGCAGACAAATTAAAGTTAGGTGGAGCAGCAATAAATTAAGAAGAAACTACATCATATAGCAATAGTAGGGACGGACCCAGGATTTTTTAATGGGGTGGGCTAGACTTTCTAGCTAGTTTTCACGTTTTTTAGTGAATTTTTTTATAAAAAAATTTAACTAAATTTGTTTGTTTTTATGACAAATTCCAAATTTATATAATCTTATAAAACACTTCATTGATTTAAAATCAAATTTATATAAACAAAACTCAACAGTATGAGTGAATTTTATAAATAAATAACAAAATATACACCTAGTTATAACTTAGGAGACGTAGTAAAGAGCTTTAACCTGAAAAACGCATATTCATAAAAAAAAAGAAAAAAAATAAACATGTAATTCATATACAATATAACACTAGTACTACTTAATTGAACAATGATGACATTCATGAAACCTCACAAGAACAGCATGCCCATTAAAGAAAGCAATCAATCTATAAACTATGAATGATTTTTTTAACCCCAATGTAAGCCTTTTACAACTTATAAAAACCATTAATTAAAACTCTTAACTTTAAATTCTTAATTAAAATTCTAAATTAAACTCAAAAGTTAGAGATTCAATCAATACTTAACAAAAATTAAGAGGCATGCTTATATTTTAGACTTTGGGGCTGCGTGATTGAAAAAATTCAAAAAACATCTTGTGATTGTGAGACAATTGGACAAAGAAGAAACGGAAGAAAAAAAAAATTCAGAGTATAGAAGCGAAGAGAGATTAAGAATTCAAAGAAGGGAAGTTGAGAGAACTTATAAAGAACAAATGAATAAGAAAGCTGAAAATAGTTAAAAAAACAACACAGAGGATGTCACGCCTCTGTCTAATTAAGTGTAAGATTTTTTTCTCTATTTTGTGTGGGATCAACAATCAGGTTGTTTCATGTTTGGGCTATTGGGTATGGGTATGTTTGGGTTACTGGCTAAAACTACATGGATATGTTTGGGTATGGGTATGTTTGGGTTACTGGCTGAAACCAGTTGAGTTTGGGTACAAGTATAATTTTTTTTTTTAACAAAAAAATGGGTGTCCGTCTCTGTATATCAAGTAGGATATGAGAGAAAGCGCAAATTGGTTCAACCCCAATTCAAGACATAAAATCATCAATTGAAATAGCAAATTAACTTAGCTAAATGACGAGCAACTTAATTAGCACTCCAACCCCAGTTACATCTTCTTTCTTTTGTTTTTGGCTCCATTTAAATCCCAATTGCCGGTCCATATATGTGTCTTATTGTTTGAATCAATATTTTCCATTAATGTTTAGATGATATATAATTTTTGTTTAAGTAAATCACATGCTACAAAAAAATATTTTATATGACTATAATACCATATGACATAATGATATAGTATGTATTATTAATCCACACAAATTATATACATATCTGATTGACATATATTATAATTTAAGTACGTCACTAAAATCATATCAACATGTCAGATAACTTTACAGTTGCATACGCAGAACTTGGTCGAATAATGCTAATTAAGAAGACCAACGCAATGTGAATGAATCCTTAATATTAGTAAAATATGGTTCAATCTTTTAATTTTCAAAAGCACCTCTTTCCTTTCTCCAATTGGAAGTTAGTGGATGCCGATGTGAGATGTCGCACATGAGACCGTTTGTGGTGATAAAGAGTGTTGGCCGTACGACAAATGACTTGACAAGAACCATGAAAGGTCTGCGCTGAATGGGTTTCAATTCAAAAGCTCATCTAATTTTAACACCCACCCAACCACTATATTGCACCAAAACGGTGAGCCATTATATTAATTGAATTATTCATTTTAATTCAGAGAACTGCACCTGAATCTAAATCCATTCATAACCAGCTTTACTCTTATCTGGTATTAATAGCAACAGCCAAGTTAGCTGGACAAGACAAAGCATGGCTTACTTTTAAGGTATCTAGATTTTATACCTTAGATATTCAACAAAATTTGGTGTAAGATTAGAAATAAAAATTTAGTCCTTTAATTATTGTCCACATTAATTAGCAGCCATATAAAGTTTATATTTATTTAGTTTTTAAAATTATTATAGTTTATTTGTTCTTAAAATATCCTTGTAATTAGATATTTGATTGATTTTTTTATATTTCATATTTTTAAGAGCTAATTTAGGATTGATTTATCCTGATTGACTCCTCTAATGTTGCAAAATATTATACCTAAAAAGTAAAGTACACCAAAAGAAAAATTAATAATCAAGACTAAAAACTACAATATAAGAAGTACCTACAAAAAATATCTAAAAGAAAATATCAAACTAAAGTATTGAAATAATACACCTAAATAAGTGCTGCTACCCTTCCATGACTTAGGTCAATGAAAAGTAACAAGAGCTATAGTATAGCAACTCAAACACAAACTTTTTTGGATTACAGGAGAGGGGTTTGAACCTAGGTGTGTAGGGGTTGAGAAGCTTTTGTCCTCAGCCAATTAGACCAACCCTAATTCATACTCAAACACAAGCTTAATTAGCCTTTCTTATTGACTTCTCTCCTGAAAATTTCACTATTTCTTATCAAAGATTCATTCTTCTTTTTAAAGGTTCCAATATTTCTCACAAAAAGTTTCATTTTCATCCAAAATTTACAGCCTTGTTTGAATCAATCAAGATCCCTAAACCATATGATATCAAGAGACTAAGTCAGCTTCCATCTTTCATTGGAGACTCTTTTTGTTAGATATAGTAATTGATACTCAAGCCCAATTGAATTCTATCATTTTATTGGGCCCTTTAATTCCCTAATGTGGTTGAGTATCAATTTGGCCATCTATAGTGGCCCTAACAATTGAGACCTATAGCCAATAATAGACATCACATAGCACTCAACCTTTTACATTAGGCCAAAAATTTGAAGGCCAAAAGAATGTCAAATTCATAACTTTTTCAAGAATGACACTCATCAAAAAGCCATAGCCATAATTTGGTACTCAGCTATGGCACTCGACACCACTACAGCTCTAGTACATGTGGCACTCACCCACAACACTATTAGGCCACTTTGAGACCCATTTTTAGTTATGGCACTCACTTACCATTATGGATGGCCTTAGTGAGCTATTTATAATCATGCAATTCATCCAAATTTAATACATCTGATTGTGAAATTGGGAAACCAGACGAGTGAGTTTCAACTTAAATTACTGACAGATTGTTTGTTTGTTCACTGCCCAATAGAATAATGTTTATAATTTTGAGCATTTGCCAACTCCTTCTTGCATTTGGCATGATTTCTCCGTCAACTTATAATTTAAAAAGTTGCAATTATATTTGTATAACTTTGTTTAATTTACAAATACTGATAAGAGTTCAAATTTGTGTAATTTTTTTGTTTAATTTACACTTTACACCCTTCCGCCTCGTTGATGTAAGTATAAGATTGGTTATGATAGATAAGATAAATGGCAAAGTCATGTATGTTTAATGAAGAAGATAGAAAGTGTTTTCTAACTTAAAGAAAAAAATGGAAAGAAAATGAATTAGCTATGAAAGGAAACTTATCCCCTAATCCCACCGTTTTGGGAAGGATTGGAAGGGATGTGTTTTCCTTTATGATTAGTTCATCTCCTTTCATTTTTTCCATAATTATCTTATCCTATCCAATTCTATACACCAAACAAATCGAAGTCAAAAAAGTATACACCAAATTATTATTAGGAGTAAATGTCGTGTTTTTCTTACGCTTCCAAAATGGCTAATAAAACTAATCAAATTGCTAAATATTTTATTTTGGACCCAAGCATTACCATTTCCTTTGACATTTTATACCATTTACACACAGCCTACTTACAAACAAAAGTTGTTTGAGTACATATATATACACCAAGGTTCCATTGTAGGATTCCTACAAACTTCTAATTTGTGGGATCTCCCTTGTGAGGCTCACACGAGTCGTTTTGTATCGATCCGAACCGTTCATTTTTTATATCATCATTAGTTGATCATTCTTGCAAAAAATTAACCAAATCGGAAATCATTTGCTTATCTAACTTTAATCAAACAAATGGATGTTTCCTCAAAAATATTTGGTTTGTCCATTTGTTTGATCAAAGTTAGATAGCCAAATGATTTTCGATTTGGCTAATTTTTTGCAAGAATGATCAATCAATGAAAATGTAAAAAATGAACGGTTCGGATCAATACTAAATGACTCGTATGAGCCCCACAAGGGGGATCCCACAAATTAGAAGCGTGTGGGAATCCCACAATGGAGCCTTGTTATATATATACCGTATACAAATAGCTTATTTGTATATCTCTACCCATAGCCCACTCTCATATAATTTTATAACAATCCGAAACATCTATATTTTAGACTTCTATTCATAGATCATCCTTGAAAAAAATTAGTCAAATTGGAAATCATTTGTCTATCTAATTTTGATCAAAGATATAGACGGTTTCCTCGAAAATATTTGGTTCGTCTATTCATTTGATCAAAGTTAGACAGACAAATGGTTTCCGATTTGGCTAATTTTTTGTAAGAATAATCTATGAATATAGATCTAAAATATAGACAATTCGGATTTGGAAAAATTACATGGGAGTAGGCTATGGGTGAAGGTATACAACAAAGACTTTCTATATATTTATATGACTTATGGGCATTGGGATCTTGACAAACTTAACTGTTAATTTACCAAGTGACTGTGTTCATCAAATACAATCGATTAATATACCAATTCATGTTACGGAGGATTATTTAACTTTTAAAATTGCAACAATTTATAGACACAGTTCGCCCTCTGTGGCTCTGACTGCCTTGCCACCTGCTTTCTCTGCAACTTTGCTCTTTGGATGGTTTGGGTCTTTTCTGGAGTTCATGTCTGAACTCATTTTATTTTATCTTGTTCTTTTTTCTGTTTTTCTGTAACACTAGCTCCTCTTTCCTGAGGCAGTGGACCATGTTTTCTCACCTTTGGGCATTGCCTTGTATGCCCTGTGTTGGGCTCGTTTTAGTAGTTCTTTTTTTTGTTTTTTTGACCAAGTCGTTTTAGTAGTTCTTTAATCAACTGAATTGAACAAATCTTGTGCAACAAGAACAAATCTTGTGCAACAAGAACAAATCAAACAGAAGAAAAAAGAAGTAAAAACATGGCAAAATTAAAATTAAATGGTATAATTATAGCCACAAAATTATTATCATGACTTGGGACCTGTTTGGTACTGCTTATTAAAAGCGCTTTTATTTAGTAGTGCTTTTATTAAAAACGTTTTTGTAAAAAAGCATACATACATGAAAAATTTTAAGTGATACATGCAAAAACGCTTGAAGTGCTTCTTAATAAAAGCACATGTTAGGTGCTTATTAAAAAACTCTTTAAAAGCGCTTTTATAACATATATATATATATATATTTATACCAAATATTACACAATCTAAAAGCGCTTTTAATAATTTTAAAAACAGTGTCAAATGGACCCTTGGATGTTTAATAACAAAAGTAAAAATTTTGTTGCTATAATTTTTTTTCCACATTATTTTCATATCAGAACTTCCACAAGAGAAAAGTTCCCATGGGGTTAATATGAAAAATGGTGGAAGTAGTAAATCAGTGTTCTGAAGGATTTTAAAGGAATTGGGAAATTAAGGTGTATTCAATTTGAATTTTAAAAGAATCCATCAAAATTTAAGGGTATTCAAACATGATTAAATTTCAATGGAATTTAGAATTTGGTGAAATTTGGTGGATTTAAAAGAGTGCTATCTCAGACCAAAGCCCATAACCAAACATCAACATTTTTCTAAAGATTTCAAAGACGTGTTATATCTCTCCCTTCATTCAGGCCTGGTCTTCATCTTCCCAAATACCCATATCTACAAAACACCAACAAAATCCCAGATTTGCAAAACACCAAAATATCGGATCTGCAACAAACACGCGCCGCGACTCCTTCCTCACGCGTGAGCATGAAGGGTTGACTATATATGAACAGTTGACGTTGGCGCTTGTGCAGCCCCTTGTTCATCATCATCTAATCTTTGATGTGGCTCATATTACAAAGGAATGCTACTTGATGGCAGACAGCATAGTCGAGGTTAAAAGGCCAAAAGCAAGCAATCAAAACTAGGGAAAAAAAAGAGATTGTCGGAGACTAAATCAAAAAAGTTAGACCAGTTTAATAAAATAATAATAATTACCTTATTGTTACAGATAATAAATTGGTGTATTAGAGTATCTCCAAAAAATTCTAGTAAAATCTTTAAATTCACATTTGATAACCTATATGGCAAGTTGAAGAGTGATATTTACTACTTGCTTTTTTTTCTCTTCAAAAGACTCTTCTAATTTTAAATATTTGTATCTATTCTACGCACTAATTATTTGTATTTTTTACACACTAATTATTTGTATTTGTTCTATGCACTACTTATTTTTAAAAATTAATTTATTCAACTAAAAATTTATTATTAGAGGAAATAGAATGAAAATTATATAGGAATTATGAACAAAATTAAATGTAATTAATATTTGAAGAGAAAGAAATTGAATTTTCAATTAAAGATTCATTTTGAAGAGTCTCTTGGAGTCAAAAATGCTATTTTTTCTTTTTAAAAATGAAGAATTCATTTAAAAAGTGTTTTAGAGATGCTCTTAGAGATTAAATAAGATACATGTTATGCATCTTATTGCAATTATTTCTATTTATTAACTGGTCATTAAATTGATTTTTAAACTCTCACTATTTTCAGCAGTGGTTCTTTTGACAATTTGAACTAAAAACTCACTCACCGACATTTGTGTCCTCATGTGCATGCATGTAATGATAATATATGAGTGGACAAATACTAATAATTAGTTCACGAAAATGATCGACTCAAAGTCAATTCTAGAAAAAGAATGCATCCTATTCGATCCTTTTCTATATCTGCAAGACTTCTTTAATTTTCATAGATTTAGCCATCCCAAACCTTGAATTTTACACCCTGAAACCCAACTCATTTATTGTAGGCAACCTTAAAATTAGGGCTGTCCCACATTTATATTTTTCAGGTTCTACCAAATATTTAACGAAGATGATAATAGAATTCCACTTTCACACACATGCAATCCATGTGCATTGTGATGATATGCATTTATTGTAATGGAAGTTACAAAACGGAGAGGAAAAGTGAATTTAATTTGTCTTTAGAAATAATACAGTTGGTGGATTTTATCAAATTTCATCCACTTATATAACTTTAATAGCTTATTATTTTTAGACATACTAGGTGATGTGGCAAGTGATCATAAGTCGTTGAATTTATATGAGTGGATTGGATTTGATAAAAATACCAACAATATACCATCTCTAAAGGCAAACAAATCGAATCCAGGAAAAGTAGGGTGTGGGAAGAGATAGTGGTGGGAAGAGATTGGGTAGAAGATTACCATATTATCCTTACCTTTTAAATATATTATTAATTCTTGTTTAAGTGATAAAGGTTATATTTGGTATTAAATATTTTTGTGTTCTATTACTTCTTTTAGTGTTCTATTAGTTTATAATTATTATCTTGTTTTATGGACAGAGTAATAGATTTTGTTGAGACTAATTTGGTATTGTTATGTTGTACTTGTACCCATTTAATTTATTAAATATGACTAATTTGATATTGTTATGTTGTGAACATAATCACTTTTAAATGTGATTTGACAACAATCAAATAATAAAACAATTAAGCATTTGGTAAATTGTATTCTTAAAATTATTCCGGATTTAAAAAACAAATTTTGTGTGTTTTGGAAAATTTCAATGTTAGTGTTGTAGCTAAGTAGAATGACTATAATGGACTCAATTTTTTGGTAAAATAACACTTACTTGCACTTTATTTTCCAGTTACGTACATACTTATGTTGAATTCTGAGCTCACTAAGCTCTGCTAAAACTATGAATTTGCAAGAATGAAGAAGAAGAATAAAAATGGAACTTGGTGGTGCTCGAGCTCAGCAAAACCACCTGTATTCATCATATATGCTCTCTTTTAAAATATGGACTCGGGCATTTAGCCGTTACAACAGAATTTCCATACAAACCTTTTGCCCTATAAGACAATTACACCTGGCATAAAATAAACTAACATGACAGCCTATTATTTTGGACACTGCTCACCAACGAGCTTGACTAACTGGACTTAATTAATTAATAGCAAGATCAATTAATAGCCTTAATTCCAACAACTTATATATGAAAATTTGCGTTGTAATTAGTCCAAAAAGTGAAATTATACGTGTTCATAATTAAGGAATTCTTATAATTTTTATGGGGCATATATGATATAACGTGACCACAAATAATAGTTTCAATCTATTAATCTGGTATTCATGGAATCACTGTATTAATAAAGCAGTTGAAGGATTATATCGAGTAAAAATGAACTTCAGAAAACAGAAGATAACTTCAATTAAATGCCTCATAAATTTTTTTTGCCGGAAAAGAGCTTCATTAAAGAAGAGGACTGCAGACCAAAAAAAGAAGAGGTGCTACATGCATACACACCCTATATTCTCTCACTACACATCTTTTTAATTCTCATTACACACCTTTTGACCTTTTTTATTTTCATAAAAATTTTTCATGATTGTTATTATATGCACACCTCATTTCCTATCACTGCACACTCCTTAAACAATTTATTTCAGCTTTCCGGCCATATGTACAGTGCAATATTATGAGGAGGTTGATTAAATTATTGAAAATGCTTGGGTCCTCAAACTTGAGAACCAACCTTGTCTTCGAGGCTGCAAAAAATCATAGTTTCATCGTGCCAGTTCAAGATTGGAACCATTCAATTTTTAGATTACCTAATAAAGATCATCTCTACAAAAAATTAACTCAATCTAAAATCATTTGGTTGTACAACTGTTAACGAATAAATATAAGGTCATAGTTAAAAGACCAAATCATGTATCTATTCGTTACCAGTTATACAACCAAATGACTTTCGATTAAGTTGATTTTTTCTAGAAATGATCTTTATTAGGTGATCTAAAAATTGAATAGTTCTGATCTTGAGTCGACACGACAGAACTATGTTTTTTTTTGTGGCCTTGAGGACAAAGTTGATCCTTAAGCTTGAGAACCCAATCATTGTCCTTAAATTATTTACTTAAAAAGCTATCTTGGAGTTGGAGAGCATTAGATTATGTTGGGTCCATAAGCAATGTGCCCTTAGGCCATTTGCTATAATTATAAAGAGTGCTTCAATTAGGTGATTTAATTGTACATAAATATTCACATATAAATAAGAATAAGATCATTTTGTATTTTTTATTAGGGGTGGGCATGAACCAGCCTAACCTGATTAACAATCCATTTCTGATAAGTCTAGGTGATCCAAGTTGGGTCCACGTGAGCCTGTTACAAGTAATTTGTCAACTTGAAGTTAATTGGGCTGGAGACATATTGGGATCTCCACCACCCATTTACAACTCAGTCCTTACATATACAAATATTAATAATTTTATTTATATATAAAAACTAAATAAAGGTTTTGGAGTAGCAAATTATGCGAAGGATGTTGCTATTTTTATAGAAGAAATCAATGAGTCACTTTCACTCTATGGATGATGTGATCTTGTTGATGAAAACATGTCTTTTGTTTGTTCTCTTATCCCACATCGGAAAATAAGAACAAGTTAACTCTCTCATTTCTCATACAAAATGGCTAACTTGCTTTCATTTTGCACATAACCACACTTGAATTTTTATAACTTGTGGATTGGGTTTTTTCATATGTGCTAACGTTAAAATATTTGTCTTGAGTTTTAATTGGGCAACCCAATTCAATTGCCCAATTAAACCGTCAACCCATTAACTTAAAACCAGCTAACTTGATTATTAATTGGGTGGTTTGGATTTGAATTTTTTCAACCCAATTTAATGGGCCGGTTGGCAGATTAGGCTTCAACCCAACCCAACCTGCCTAGTGCCCAACCCTATTTTTTATGTTGAAGATGAAGGGCGATCAGTCTAAGGGCCCGTTTGGATAGGGGCAATTTGGATTTCGATTTGGGGAGCTCAAATCCAAATCTACTTATTTGGATTCATATAAAATAGTATATTTAAATTTAGCCCAAATCCAAAATGGATTTTAGAAGGCTAAATCCATGAATTTCAAATATCTTCTCCAACTAGATATTTGAAATTCCACTATCCTACTCTCTCTTTCTCTCCCTCACCTTCGGCCACAACTGTTGGTGACCACCGCCACATTCGACGACTTTTCCAGCCACCCTTGACGACTTTTCCGTTCAACCTCCAACGCCTTTTCTGGCCACTCTTTGGCGACATTTTTGTCCACCCTCNCACTCTTTGGCGACATTTTTGTCCACCCTCTAATGCCTTTTCCGACCACTCTCCAACGATTTTTCAGTCATCTCTTATTTTTTATTCTTAATCATATATTTTAATTTTAAAATTGTCAAAAAAAATTTTAATTTGAAATACTTAATAAAATTTTTGCTTTTAAAATTTGTATAAAAAAAAAGGATTTTAAATTTAAATTTTCAATTATATGGATTTCAAATGTATAAATTTAACATTCAAATTCAAATTCAAATTTAAATTCAAATTTAAATTCAAGAATTTAAACAGTTATGAACTCTTTTAATTTTTTTTAGTGTATAACTCTCCTAATTTTATTTTATTCATTGGTATCGATCAGCTAAATACAAAGATGATATATAGTTAGCCCTGGGGGTACGTACGTGGGTGTGGGCTTAGAATATAAAACTCATTCCGACAAAGATTTTATGGCAGATTTGAGCACGTAAGCAACCGATCATAAATTAATCACTGATGAAATGTCGGCATAGGGAGAACATACATGCATTGGAGAAATATGTATGAACGGGTTTGCCCCAGCCATTTCAAAGTTAGCTGCTGCATGCTGACTAATTGCAGGTGGCTGCATAACAAGTCCAAAAGCTGGTAGCAGTTTGTCAAAAGACAGTCGGTGCAGTGTGAACAAAAGTCCAAAAAACAGAGGCTGCAGAAGCCTTCTACCCCACGAAAATGATACACTCAAAGTCAATTCTAAAAGGAATGTATGCATATTATTCCTTCTGTATCTGCATGATTTGCTCTGATTTTCATAGATTTAGTCATCCCAAAGACCCAAACCTTGAATTTTAATTACACCCTGAAACCCAACACGTTTATTGTTCACATCAATACATCACATTTTATGTTTGTCAGGTTCTATAATCTATACCAAATATTAATGAACATGATAATAGAATTCCACTTTCATTTTTACTACTAGTACGTGCATCAACACATGCAATGCATATGCATTGTGATGATAGTTACCGTCTTGATGGAAGTTAAAAAACGGAAAGGAAAAGTAGGGTGTGGGAAGAGATAGTGGTCGGGTAGGTACAAGATTACCATACTATCCTTACCTTTTAAATATATTATTAAATCTTTTTTAAGTGATAAAGGTTATATTGGGTATTAAACATACTTTTATTGGCAAAATGAGTTTTCATTATTATAGTAGAGGAATGCTATCCACTTTCTCCTTCCACCCTTTTTACTCACCTTCTCTTTTATTATTCACATTTCAAAATATATTTTTACGATCCGAACCGTTCATATTTTAGATAATTATTTGAAGATCATTTCTACAAAAAATCAATTAAATCGGAAATAATTTGATCATGTAATTGTTATAAATAAACTAACGGTGAATCAAATTGTTATTAAAATCGTTTGTTTATTTTATCATAGTTACATAACTAAATGATTTTCGATTTAATTGATTTTTTATAGAGATGATCTTCATTATTAGATCTAATAAATGAACGGTTCCAATCATCAACTTACGATGTGAAATGTGAATAATAAAAGAGAAGGTGGGTAGAGAAGATGGATTTGGAAAAGGTAGATAACATTCCCCATTATAATTTAGATTGCACATGCGAAACTTTTTTTTAGTGTTCTATTAGTTTATAATTATAAAGGATAGGGTATTAGTTAGATGGTCAATGATGGTCAATGGTTCTGTTGTAAGTTAGTTAGCTTATCCAACTGTAGCAGTAGTATATACATGACTCATGGCCTTGTTCGGTATATAGGAATTGGATAAAATAGATGACTAAATTTATGTGTATTCAAGAAAAAATTTCTAACTTAAAGTTATAACATGTACATGTGTTGAGATGAACTAATCATAAAGACCACCCCCCAACCCAACTCAATCCAACCCAACCCAACCCAACCCAAAATGGAAGGATTAAATAATGCATCTTCTGCCCATCTTCTTTTCATCTTCTTTCCATCTACTTTCCATCTTCTTTTTTCAAGTTAAAACAAATTATTCATGTTCTTCCATAAATACACTTTAATTTAACTATTTATCATCATATTCAATACTATTCTATGTACCAAATGAGACCATATATCATAGTACATAAGCAGAGTATGTAGCTTTCTTTATGAGAATGTTGTAACATTTACACAAACAGTTAAAAGAGTTAAGCTTTTTTTTTTTCCTTCTTTTTCTTCTTTCTTTGCAACATCTCTGTTTCATTTTCATTATTGCTTTACCATCATTAATTATTATCTTGTTTTATGGGCAGAGTGAAAGATTAATTATGGAGTCTATAATATTATATATATTTAGATGGTGCAACTACTTCATGTTAGAGATGATTTTCTTAGTAATCCCTTTATCCTTCTTGTGTGGTTGAAATCAATTCTAACCGACACGAAAGTTTAACTTCCCTGAAAATCTTCAAATTTCCTATTTTGGTGTTGTTATTGCACCGACTTGAAGTTCCAAAACCATGCAATAAACACATACATGACTTTAATGTGACACCCATTGTCAATTAATTTTGAGATGATGAATGTTTAAATTTTTTCATAGTGTTAAAGTAGAGTATTCACTTGATGTGTCTAATGGCCATATATATATATACATGCTCCCATGTGATCATCCAATATGAATTATTCACAGTTTGAGTGACGTTACACATGCATGCATAAGCGTGTTGAGAAAAAGATCTCACATCGAGACTATGAGATTCTCTTATTGCCAATTGATTTTGGGTTAGATGCTCAAATTCTATTTTGGTATCAGAATTTGATTATTATTGGCATATAAAGCCCAACGGTCACATGTAATCCTACAGCACGCAATTCAATTTCTCCACATATATAGGCTTAAAATCTAGCCACACATATGGGAGCATTTCAAGAATAATGTAGAACAATGTCCCATATCGAAAACTATAGCTTAACATACATACGTGCTTATAAGATCTTAAAACTCTTCATTTATTACCAATTAATTTTGCCTTAGCTTATATATATAGATGCTTAGATT
>QANT01000816.1:0-11642 GCA_003254885.1 Purshia tridentata
TTTTCTTTCTTTGCTTTGTCGTTTTAACCTTTTTCCAATGGTGCGCTCGCTAAAGTTGAAATTTTGTCTACCGACATCAACGTAATAAAGGTAAATATCTATTTTCCTCCTTAGATTATTATATTTATATCAATTTGTTCTTCAAATTTTTAATTTACAAAATTAAGAACTTTTTAACTTTTTCAAATTTGTCAATTGAAAATTTTTTGTCAATTTATATATTTTTTATTCAAATTTAACGAGAAATGAAAGAAAAAAAAATAGTGCTGGAGGTAAAAATAGTAAAACCTAAATGAAAGGAATTATTTTGCCATTAATAAGGACTTTAGTTGATTGATACATTGTGTTATAAAAAATAAATTTAATGAAAAATGTATAAATTAACAAAAAAGTCTTCAATTAACAAAATAAAAAAAGTTAGAGTTTTGAATTTTTTACATTAAAAATCTGAAAGACAAACTAATACAAGTGCAATAATCTAAAAAGTAAATGACTTTTACCCACATAATAATTGTGAAGTTTGATTATTGTTGCAACTTCACTCATGTACTTGCAACAAAATAATGGTGGCAGATGTGAAGGCAATTCAGACAAGTTTATTCCTATACAAGAAATTGAAAATTGGTAGCATAGATGCCCAAATTTTAAGATTAGACAATAAACCAAAACTAAAACAAATTTTTTTTTTACCTAGTAGATGAAAATTGTTAGGATATATGCATTTTGGACAAGGCATCTTGTAGTCATTTGATTTTCTTATAAAAAGTTATGGCAGTTGAAAAAAACCAATTAAGTAAAATTAAGGGCTGTGGAGCTAGCCTTCCATATTTAAGAAGGAAAGTAAAAAGCTCATCCCACCAAAATCATAGAAAGATAAAAAGAAAAGATGAGTTCCAAAAAGCTCTTAAATGTGTATGCTTCAGTTCTTTAGTTTACTCAAAACTTTTTTAAATATAAGAGGCAAGAATCGTGACAATGGCAATGCCATAGTGCTCCAGGAGGAATAATTTTTCTGCATGCATTTAGCAATGAACATGAAAAAGCAAGAACTTGTGCTGCTTGGAAAGATTTCCAGTCAATCTTCATCATCATAGTTGAACTTGACTGAGTGTGACTGCAGATCAATCTGCCCTCCTCTGTATGAACCACGCTTCTTCTTGGTCTTTTCATGTCTAAAATCCCTGCATGAAGCATAGAGAGAGAGAGAAAGAGAGAAATTTAGGCTCTTCTCATTCAATGGAAAGCATTAAGAAACAAGTGTGTAAAGAGTGCAAATCTAGTGCATTATCTATATAACCACAAAACATTTTAGGCTCATTTTCCACTTAATATACATAATATTATTAAATAGTTCTTGGTAGGGGTTTGTCTCAAATACCCTATGTATTTGGGTTGAATTTCCTATATATTCTTGCTTGACACAAAAATAATAACAAAAAGGTGGTTCAGTTACAGAAAGTTTTTAACAACTTAATAAGTCCTTTCATCCACAGTTTTAATAGTGAATTTAACCAGGTATTACAAATTATGTCATACTTTACTCTATTATTTGTTTTCAACCATAAAAAAATCAACTGATACAATCAATTAGGCTACGGTATCCAGTGAGAGAGAGAGAGCTGCTAGTTCAGAAAGGTTTCACCATAACACTATGTTGCAAATTGATTTCAGGTTTTAATCCCCCCCAACCCCCCTACAAGACATAATCAATACAAAAGGAAAAAGAAAGATGATAACTATTTCCAAAAGAGCATGAAAAACATCTTTTGTCTTGTTGACAGCCATTTAAAATACAGTACTTAGCATCCAGCATACATACCTTCCTCTGACTTGCCCAAGAACTTCCTGTGCTTTTGCACCATAGCCAATCTCTGCACCATCCTGCACAGAATTGGGAGCAAGAAACTTAGTGGTCACACAACATTACAAGGTGGAAGGAAAAACAAAGAAGCTAACCATTTACACACCTTTGCCCAGTAAGAATTATCCCGAAGCTTCTCATCAATAAATTCTACCTCATCAACTTTTACCCTTTGAAATGCCTTAAAAGTCGTTGGCTGCAATTACAGTATTTATCAGCACCCTTAAACCACATCATTATCATAAGCGAGAGAGGAGAGACAAACATCAAGCCAACAATATCATCAAGTACGTCAAACAAAACACACGCATACATATAAAAACACAGTACTAGTTGAGAAGACCTCACACTAAAAACTCTCCCTTGAAATATATTAAGATCACACTTTTTACAAATAATGATGTTTCAGAGATAATTCATGTAGCAAGATAGCAATTAAGGGATCCTAACTTTCAAAAAGTTCACTAACATCCTTCCTTCACACACACAGAGATTAAGTACCTCAACTGAACCATTGTGCTGCTTCTTAATGCTTTTCTGTATGGAAGACTTCTCAGCACTTCTGTCTAGGATCCCATTTGCCTGCCCCTCAAGTTGTTTAGCAGGTGTTTTTTGAAACACATCTGAACCAACTTGACCACTTTCCCCTTTACTTTCTTTACCAATATTTTCAGCTCTTTGCAGGGATGCATTGCTATTTGCTGGTTGCTCATTTCCCGTGAATTCTTTTAGACCCTCTACCTTTCTGCGCTTGGATTCCTCATCTTCCTTATTGTCAGCAGGCTGTGAATCATTTCCTTCAGAAGCTAACCTTTTTCTCTTTTTGGAACCTTTATTCTCCTTATCAGTAGCCTCCACATCAGATATCTTGAAATCATCCTTTTTAGAACTAGTTCCATTTGTATCTTCTAGCACATTCTTGTCCTCGTCGCCTAAACTTTCAGAAACCAAACCACCCTTCTTTTTCTTCTTACCTTTAGGTTTGACACTCTTCTCATCCCCTGGATTGTCATCAGCAATTGATTCAGCCGTTCCATTTGCATCTTGTTTTACCTCCAAACCACACTGTTCAACATTATGACTAACAGAATCAGAATTTGACTTTTTCTTTTTCTTCTTCTCCTTAGATTTCTTCTGTGTCTCAGAATCACTGACACCTTCGCTCTTCAAAAGTACAGCATCTTTAGAAATTTCTTCAGCTGCACCAGGCAATGACTCTAATTGGTGTTGTTCTACTGTATCAGCAAGAGAATCAGAAATAATTTTGCACTTCTTTTTCTTTTTCTCCTTGCTTTTGTTACCAGCCTCTTCCAACAATTGCTCAGGCTCCTTTAGTTCTTCTGTGACTCTTTTAGAATTTCCACCTGTCTGTGTATCTGCAATCAACACATGTAATATAAAAATGAAAAATGAAATAAATCCTGCTCACACACACATGCAAGAGAGAGAGAGAGAGAGAGAGAGAGAGAGAGAGAGAGAGAGAGAGAGAGAGAGAGAGAGAGAGAGAGCGAGAGAGAGGAAAGGTGGGAGGGAGGGATAGAGGGAGCATTTTTATTAGACTACATGACAGAAATTAAACATATTTATAAAATTTAAGCATACCTTTCTCTGTATGGCTGTTGACATTTGCACCACCATTAACACTGCATAACAGAGAAAGACAATTAAAATGAGAATAGAAACTGAAATTTAGCATTTAACTCTACCACAGCATGAATCAGTTTTAGAAATAAAAATAAAACACACCAAATGCATTGAGTATTATGACAGTCTGCCAGACAGCACCCATTGGATTTCATACCGTCTTCAACAAAATAATAGGATGTTGAACGAAAAACCTAAGATAATCCTCTAACATCACGAGTCCATGAAAACCATGAATATAATGGTAATTCTGTAAATCAGAACTACTTAATACATTACAGCAAAAGCTAACACACTAGTGATAACAATTGATGTGATACTACACAGAACGCTACATAATCAATGGATCCAAAATATCCATCACAGAAAAGATTGCATAATCCAAATAATTGAACTTACAAAAAAAAAAAAAAGTTTTAATAATTTATGATGCCAAAAAAAAACTGTCATCTGTATTAAACTCCAGCAATTTACTGGTAGTGTTTTACAAAATCTAAAACATCCAAATGGGTTCAAAATAGAGTCTTGTGCCTTATTAAGAAAATGAAAGAGCATTAGCAACCAAAAGCCATGAAAGTAAATAGATTGTGCAAAGATTTAAAGAATAACTTCCAACCTATTAGAGAAGATGTTACGATTGATGACCATACTGATGTAAATTCATTAACAGAAGGAAAGTTAAGGAATTTATCAACCTACCACATCTCAGAATACTTGCAGTACATTTCTTCCAACTCCAGTAACGAGTCCTTCAGTCCGTTTTTCTGCACAATGGGCAATGCATGATAAGTTCAGGTCACACAACAGGAATTGACTAATGAAAACGATTGAGAAATCATTAGGAAACAATTGTGAAATAAATTTAGGAAAAACATAACTGACTCCATCTTTTTTTTTTTTTTTTTTGCTAATGGTAACATAAAAATTTACACTTTATAAGACAAACAAAGGCCTAGCAAAATGTTTGCTCCAGGGAATCAGATTGAAACAAAAACATTTCAAAATTTCAATTAATTAAGAGCAACCAAATCCACAGAGCCATACAAAACCCACATAAGCTCATTCCTAAGTCTCCTTTGCTAACGGGTCTGTTTAGCTACTGACAAAGCACTAAGAAAATTTAGCAAAAATGCAAACATGTACACTTCAGTATAATATATACAGACCCAAAGAATCTACGTATCCAAGCGTCATAAGCAGTGTATCTATTGTGAGCATATCATTTTCTCCCTAATCTCAACCCAAAAGGATTATGTTTTTTCCATTCCTTTTATTTTCCTTGGTATTCTAAGCAACCAAAATGATATTAAACAAACTCAACATAGTAAAAAAAATAAAAAAATCAACTTCAACAAAACGTAGAACAGACACAGTGCTTCCAATAGAAGTGTGTTTCTAAAACACAGAGAAAAGAATTGAAACGACATCAATGCAAACAGCTGCCAATCTAGTTCTGTTGTGCAGTACGATGGAAACAGCTGAAGGTCTAAAACCCACAAAGCAATGCATTCGATCATTTAGGGTCTATTTAGTTTTTCAAAAACGTTTCTTTCAATTTGTGATAGAAATTAAGAAACTGCACTAAAACATGCTACAAACGAGTTTCAAAAATTTGTTTTCAGAACGATCTTCAGAGAAAAAGCTTGATTCAGAATACATCGAAGAATGTATAAAAGCAAAAATTATCCATATGCATGACAAAAACGCATTCCTATATGCTCTGCATTGTCCTCTGTTTCCTAGAAAACCAAACAGAAAACTATCAGCTGCCCACCTCGATTTCAGCTTCGGACAGAAACTTTTTGAAGGTTTTGGAGAACCCATTGCGTTCCAGGAACCGAGCCACAGAGTAAAGGAGCAGACCCTTCTGGTCGGGACTAAGGGTTTGGGTTCTGTTCTCAGAACCATTGGGCTTGCTGTGCTTCTTCATATCTAGGTTTGCGAGCAGAACTTGGCGAGGCTTGAATGCAAGAAGGGTAGGGTTTATAGTGTTCTGCGTGCTTGTTAGGGGCTTGGGCATACGAGGCTTCTGAGCTTTTATTTGGAGGAAGGAGAAAGCTCCAACTCCGATTGAGGGTTTAGGAGGAATTAGGGTTTTGTGGTGTTGAAATTAATTTTTGGGCAGCGATTTTATTAGAATTACGAACAATATCATTCACGTAGCGGTCTAAGTTCTAACCCGTAAAGAAAATAATTTGCTTGTCAATGTTAGGAGTGTAATTTCGGTTATCGTTTTTTGTCGATGGCGATACGGAATTTACACTTCCCTCTATTTTTCGTATAAATTTCGGAAATTGCGCTGAAATTTTGATAATAATTTCAGACGAAATTTAAAAAGACAAATAGAAGTGTTCCGGTTAGAGATGAGACCGGGGAGGGGAGGAAGAGAGGAGGCCGGGGTGGGTTTTCGGTGCCACAGAGGAAAACTGAAGAAGAAGTGAAAACAGTTGCAGCAGATGCAAGACAAAAAGGGGAGAGAGCGAGAACTGAGAGATTACAGAGATGAGAGAGAGATCACCTGCAGGCGGCGGCTTGAGAAAAATAATGAAAACATATTAGCCTAGGGTTGTGTTAACCGGTTAGTAATTTTAATGAAAAATGCTTGGGTCCTCAAGCTTGAGGACCAACTTTGTCCTCAAGCCTGCTAAAAGTCATAATTCTATCGTGCCGGTTCAAAATCAGAACCGTTCAATTTTTAGATTACCTAATAAAGATCATCTCTACAAAAAATCAACTCAATCGGAAATCGTTTGGTTGTACAATTGTCAACGAATAAATATAAGGTCATAGTTAAAAGACCAAACCATGTATCTATTCGTTAACAGTTATACAATCAAATAATTTCCGATTGAGTTGATNCGGCCGGCGTGGAGGAAGGAGGGAGAAGATGGCCGGCGCCTGGGGTTCCCGTTGGTGGCCTTGGGTTGGGCGGAAAAGGCTGGCTTGGTGGCAGCCACTGTGAAGGAGGAATAAAAAAAAAGACTAAGTCATCACGCACGGGAGAAAGAAAGTAAAGGAAAAAGAGAAGGAAAGGAAAAAGAGAAGGAAAAGAAAAAAAATGAAAAAAAGGAAAAAAAAGGAAGGAAAAAAATTTAGAGTTAATTGAGTTTTGAGACATTTAGACAATTGGAAAAAAAAAAATTTAGGCTTTTGTTTGAGGTTTTATTTAGTCTTTTAACTTTAGAATTTCGTTTAGCCTTTAATTTTAGAGTTTTTTTTGTTTTTTTAAATCATAAACCTTAGTACATTCTACACAAAAAAATAATTAAAAGTATCTTAAAATGCCTAAATTTCTAATATCTTATATTTTATTCTAAAAAAAATAGAGTACAAATAATATACTAATTTTATTTATTAATTATACTAATATTTTTTAACTGTATTTGTCTCCAGCGTTCATTATAAACATCTTATATCACATGAAACTTACTATAGGATTTAATTTTCTCAATATTTTTTATGGAAGTAGTAGGTAATATGCTAAATAAACATATGGTAAAGTTTTATTCAAAATTTCCGTATTTTAATAGTAATTTCCGTCATTTCTATTTAATTTATGTCGAAATTTAAAATTTCCCGAAATTTCCACAGAATCGAAATTTAACTCGTTGGTGTTAACCGGTTAGTAATTTTAATTGATCTTTTAAAAAAAATCAGTTTTACGGAACATATAAATATAATGTTTTGGTTAATATCTCAGAGTTGTTTGGTGGTCCAGTGGATAAGTCGTAGGCCATTCTCTGTTTTGGTCTGGTGTTCGAATCACCAGCAGGAAGATAGTGAGTTCATTATTCTATTTTTCAGAGTTTTAGGGTTTTATATATACTATATAGTATGAAAAGTTAATAAAAAAATAAAAACATATATAAATAATAAACTAAACAACTGTATAAACTTATCTAAAAAAAACTATATAAATACATAATTTATAGGGTTAAAAGTGATAAAACTAGCAGACAGAGATTAGCTTATCAAGAAGAATATAATTTATGGATATTAATTCTATTAACTAGTTTAATTAAAAACACACTCAATATAAAACAAGAACCCAAACTAGTTTAATTAAAAACCTTATACTAAAACTATATACATTACATAGTTATATATGTTTTAATTTATATGTATTTTATAATTTAATAGACAATCAAATATATAGCTTTATAATTTACATAATAAATTTCATTTTAAAACTAATTAAAAATACCCTAAAGCCTTCTAACCCCTATGCTCTAAATTATATACTATATACTTTATACCCTATACCATATATGTGATATTGAAACTTATTTAATTCATGATTCAGTATTTTAGTATAAATAAATTTAAGATGTTATTTATGCTTTAATTATTGTAGTATTTTTTTAACAAAATTTGCCTCTAGCGTGTATTATATTCACCTTATATCACATGAAACCTACAATATAGTTTGGTTTCTTCAATATTTTTTATAAATGTAGTAGATAATATGTTAACTAAATATATGGTAAAGTTTCTTTCAAAATTTCCGTCGTTTGATAATAATTTCCATCATTTTTGTCGAAACTCTATTAAAATCGAAATTTGGTCAAAATTTCCATCGAAATTTCCAGCGAAATCAAAATTACACTCTTGATGTTACATTATTTAATAGGGAATTTTTATGTATATCCAACAATCTCATTTTAATTTAGGATTTTACCATTATATTTTAGGAAAAAGACCATTAAGGACAATCGAATTTAAAAATAAAAAAATGTTTTTCTTTCTATACCCAACAACTTCATTTCTTTCCTCTCTCCCTCCCAAACTCACCTTCAACCTCATTGGTATATATTCAGAAGGCGTTTATCGAATAACTGGCCCACTGCCAAATAACTAGCATATATTCGGAAGGTGCCTGCCAAACGCTTCACAAATCCCAAAAAAACTTAACAATTCCACCCCAACACAGCAGCTCCAAGACCCACCTCCCTCCCCCACCTACCCATCTGGCCGGCGTCAACTTCTCTATCTATGTTATTCCTTATCTATCCTTCCCTCACCATTTCTCTCTCTTTTCTCCCTCCCTCCTGCCTCCCACTCTCTCTCTCAAACTCCAATATGTTTGGTGATGTTAGGTGTGTCCGTGTGAAATATTAAGTAAGAAAAGAAATTGAAAAGAGTGGGTTAGGTATTATTAATAAAGGTATGATAGTAATTTGGGTTGGGTAAAATGAGAAAATATTGATTTCAAAAAAGTAATGGTTGGGTAAACTGAGAGGTTGGGTAAAATAAAGAATTGTTGGGTACAAATAAGAAAATTGTTTGATTCCCTCCAATTTAATTGTTTATTGTGAAAGAAATATAGTTGTCGACAAAATGGCTGAGTTGGATTTGTCTTTAGATTTTGAGGTGCTATTGTTCCATTCTACTTCTCCTTGTGTTGGGGCGGTTTTGTTTGAAGATGTAGTTGGTGTTAGTCTTGTTCATGCTATTGTTTAATTGTGTTGGGTTTAGACTCTAAGGGGAGTGTATTCATTATGAAGTTTTTAATGGAAATTCAAAGTTTAGATAAATTTAATCTAGATTTTTGAAGAGCACATAAAAGTTTTAGTAATTTTCAATCTCGACTTTTAAGGAGTTTATAAAAGTTTAGTGATATTCAATGTAAATTTTTATAAAATTTACAAAAATCATGTAGTATTTAAAAAGTCATTGCTGATAAACTTTATTTAAGAAAAAAATTAGAAAAAAGACCCCACATATGATGGCGGAGCCAAATCAGGACCTCTCATTAAAAATGTTCTAGAATGACTTAAATTTCACTTAAGCTTCAAATAAGGGATTTTCGTCAATTTAGTCTAAACGTTCGTTAGTTTTAGGGGTAAAATTGTCACTTTATTCGTTATTAAAAAATAATTATAAAAACTATAAAATTAATTATAAAAAATAAAAACAGACCCTCTCTTCCCCCATCCCTACCTCCCTTACTGTCGAAACCCGTGTCGGCCATCTCCTCCACTCTAGCATGATTCTAGATCGGCAACCCCCTCCACCCTCCTCCCTCTCTTCCTCTTTCTCTTTCTGTTTTTCTTTGCTCTTCTACTTCAATGGCTTCCATATTTGCTTCCTAACCCCAAGTCCTCACAAACTCACCTTCCCTAACCCCAAACCGCCATCAATTCGACAGCAAAACCTAAAGGGGTAGGCGCCGTTAGCAATCAGCAGACCTAACAGGGAGAAAACGAAAGTGAGGAACATAGAGGAGAGAGAGAAAGAATTAAATTCTACCCTACCACCATGTCTGGCCCTATAAGGTCATTCTTGAAACCCAAAATCATCATTTTCAAGCTTCCATTGCAACCCATGAAAAGATACAACTCTAAGTCACAACCATCTGAAAATTCTTCAAAACGAAACAAAAAGGAAAGAACATAAAAAAGTTAAATGAAACCATTCACACTAAATTCGTCCAAGTAAGAAATCAAGCCCCAAAACAAAAAAGGAAAGAGATTTACAAACAATCAAACAAGCTGAAACACAAATGACCATATCCATATCCAATAAATTTCACCACATCAATAAATTCATACTCAACCACCAAAATGCAATCTGTTGGTGAATTCCTCCATCTTTAACACAAATATATCCTCCACGAGAGAAAGAGAGAGAGAGAAAGAGAGGGTGGGTGACTGCCACCAGAGTCTGAAGAAATCGTCGGCAGGTGAGGTGGGGAGGGAGGATCGGGATGGGGGAGGGATGGTGATCTGCTCCTCCCTTTTTTTTATTTTACTTTGTTTTTTATTTTTATTATTTTAGTTTGTGTTTTTTTTTATTAGTTAGGTTTTTTATTTAATTTTTATTGTTTCTTCTTTTAGTTTTATTTATTTTATTATTTTAATAAAGAAAATTGTCAATTATGCCCTTGAAAATTGATATGTGCATGGCATGTGATCAATTTTTAACAGAAAGTATAACGGATTTGACGAAATAGCCTTATTTGAAGTTTAAGTGAAACTTAAATCCTTTCGGAACATTTTTTAATAAAAGGTCCTGATTTAGCTCCGCCACTATATGTGAGGTCCTTTTTCTAATATTTTCCACTTTATTTAATACCTAAACTTTATGTGTGTAAACACCTATATGAATTATGTACTTTGTCTGTCATAGGGGTCGGCAATGGGCCGGGCCGGGCTAGCCCGGCCCTAATTTTTCGGGTTCGGGCCGAGCTCGGGCTTGGAAAGAAGAGCCCAATAAGATTTTCGGGCCGGGCCGGGCCGGGCTTGGGCTTAAATACACAAGCCCAAGGCCCGCCCATCGGGCTTGGGTCTTGCGGGCTTTTGGGCCGGGTCGGGCTAGGCCCAAACGGGCTTTTAGGTATTTTTAGCTTATTTTTTGTATTTATTACTTGAATATTAAACACAACTTTAAAAAAAAATTTTAGATATTTAATTTAGCCTAAATTTGTTCGGTTTTTTTTTTTAATGTTGGTTTTGAACTTTAAATTTTCTTTGGGTGTTGTAGGCTTGATGTCTTTTAATTGCGTTGAATGCTTCAAAGATAAAATTGTCCGCAATGTGTTTGCTAAATTGTGCCAACAAACAGCGACATATCTTTTGAAACTAGATTCTGCATTTGGTTTCATACAAATATAATGTTGATGTATATAACCATTCCAAACCCATTAAAAAAAAAAAAAACTAATCAAATTTGTCTATATCATGATCATATATGGAGAGGTGCATCTCTCTTGCAGAAGAGAGATGCGGAATAAATAGAGAAAAAAAAGGAGAGGGTATCATGTCTTGTGCAGAGGGCCCATCTCAATGTGTTTGTTACTTTTTCTTTCCTTTTTTTCTCTTAGCAGGGATCAAATTCTCATATATGGATATAATGGATTTATATTTTTTCATGGGTATTATATAATTTCAATTTATAGAAGTCTTCATATGTGTGGAATCATGGATTTATAAAGTGTTCATATGTTAGATTAGAATAAGAAGATATCAGTAAAAACGTATTTCCATGTTTTATTATTAATGTTGATTTCTCCTTTGAATTAGGGTAGGTTTAGTTGATCGAGAACAAAAGCTTCGTTTTACACACTTGAGTTCGAATCCTCTCTTTCCTTGTAATAAAAAAAGAAAAAGTATTGATTCCTAATATTTAATATCCATTT
>QANT01000818.1:0-39873 GCA_003254885.1 Purshia tridentata
GGCCAGATCTGGGTTGGAGAGGGAGAAAAAAGAAGAAAAAAGGAAAAAAAGAAGAAGGGAAGAACAGAAGAAAAAAAATGAAGAAGAAGAAAGGAAAAACTGGAAGAATAAGGAAGAAAGAGAAAAAAAGAAAAAAGAAAAAAAAAGTGTTTTTCTGTAATTTTTTTTATTTTTTAATATTTAATAATATTTTATTATTTATTTGTCCACGTGGTTATTATTTTTTTATTATTTACTTATCCACATCAGCGCCACGTCATCAATTAACAGAATTTTAGACGGTAGAGTTAACGGAGGTACTTATTTGCCAAAATTTTGAAGATAGGGTACTGAAAAATTCAAAAAAAATTAGGGATACCAACTTACAATATGACCTATTCTTGAGGTACTAAATTGCAGTTAACTCTAAATATTATTTGGCAAGCAATTAAGATACTAGGCGGCATCTTAAAGCCTATTCTAATTTAAAATTGAAGGTAGGCACAGCACAAACAGTATTATTACAAACAAATGCAACATAAAGTCACTCATAAACCCCCGTGCTTGGATTTGGGCCACACAGACACCGCCAGTCAAAAATGAGCTGGCTGCCCCAACACTTAAAAAGTTCAAACCCACTTTTTAAATGAGATTAATACTTTAATAGCGATTCAGAGCTTAGTCGAAGCTAGCTCTTTGTCGTCACCCTCTGGTCATTATATTGTTGGATCTGAATGTCAGGTTATTACGGGAAAGTTTCTATCTTACAAACAAATTCTTAAGCACAACAGTTGTATACAATTCTTCTCCTAAAATTAGTTACATGATTAGCGTGGAGATTAGTTACATGATTAGTGTATAAGATTAAATGTAAGACATATGTTAGTTATAACTTATACACAACAGTGGCAGTTTAAAATTACAGCGGCGAAGTGGATGAGTATGAACTGTCGATTGCTGGTCTTCCTAACTCAAATTAGGGGACCCACCTGGGCCACCTCAACAGACGGCCCGTGTCTGCATGGAGAGTGGAGACCCATCTTTAGGAAACCACCACATCCCAATTTTAATTCTGATTTCGTTATTTTTCAGTTTTATTTATTCCAATTCAAATTATTCAATAATCACTGTCACTCCAAAAAAAAAAAAATCCAATTCAACAAACAAACAAGAAACGAGAAGTTTCCCCAATTTGCGCCAAAAAGAAAAATTTACAGCGCGAGAGAGATAGTGTGTGAACGTTTTCATCTTTGAAAATCAAAGAGAGGCTTGAGCTGATCGTGTATTCCAGCAAGAGCTTACTAAAATTTTGTTTGTGTAGAGAGAGAGAGAGAGAGAGAGAGAGAGAATATTGAGCTGATCTGAGTGGTGGTGGTGGTGGTGGTGGTGGTGGTGATGGCGATACTGTTCGCGCTGGTAGCGCGGGGATCAGTGGTGCTGGCCGAGTTCAGCGCCACGACGACGAACGCGAGCACAATCGCGAAACAAATACTCGAGAAGATCCCCGGAAACAGCGACAGCCACGTGTCCTACTCTCAGGATCGCTACATCTTCCACGTCAAGCGCACCGACGGCCTCACCGTCCTCTGTATGGCCGACGAAACCGCCGGCAGTACGTAATCTTTTTCCCCCAATTTTTGATTTTTGATTTTGCAAATCTTGTAAAATTTCATGATTTTGGCGCAGGAAGAATGCCTTTCGCTTTTCTCGAAGACATCCACCAGAGATTCGTCAGGACTTACGGCCGCGCCGTTCTTTCGGCTCAGGCTTACGGCATGAACGATGAGTTTTCTAGGGTTTTGAGCCAGCAAATCGAATACTACTCCAACGATCCTAATGCCGATAGGATTAATCGACTCAAAGGCGAAATGAGCCAGGTAAAAATATCAATTTCATGACCAAATTATATGCCAAATTCAATTATGGATCCAAGTTTTTGAATTTTTGAATGCTTTAGGTGAGGAATGTGATGATAGAGAACATTGACAAAGTTTTAGAAAGAGGGGATCGCTTGGAATTGCTGGTTGATAAAACTGCCAATATGCAAGGAAACACCTTCCGCTTCAGAAAGCAAGCTCGCCGTTTCAGAAGCACTGTGTGGTGGAGAAATGTCAAGCTCACGTATGTTCTCTAAATTGAAACCCCTCAATTACTGGAGTGATTTCAGAATACTGAAGATTTTATTATTAATTATTAGGCATAGCGTCCAAATTATCAAATCTTTGTTTCCTTTTCAACTTATTTGTAAGAGTTGTGTTTAATGTGACACGGAATGTTTTCTTGTTAGAAACTCTGCTATGTTGTATGTTGTTAGCAAAAATTCTACAATACAGTCACCGTATGTCATGCGGACATTTTAGTACCCTCCTTGGATGTAGAAGAGTCACCTTTCTACTACTAGGGTATAGATTGTCCACCGTTATATGTGTTCGTATTTCATACAAACACTGTACCACAGACGGACTGTCTGGCATGAAATAGTTGCATTTATATAATTATAACGCAATGCATCACTTACCTGCTCACTTATGATATACTTTAATCTTGCAGGGTTGCATTGATCTTCCTTCTGCTTGTGGTAATTTATGTTGCCCTGGCTTTTTTTTGCCATGGGCTTTTACTACCCTCCTGCATAAAGTGAGAGTGAGAGTCAAGTGAAGATTGGAATGTGCTTTTCCTTCATAGTTTTCCTCTTCTGGGCATATGGGATTCTTCTATTTAAACTTCCACAGATGTCAGTTGTGCCAGATTCTCATTTTTGTGTGGTTTGAAATGATGCTCATTTGTGTGTGTTGTCCATGGGAGTTTTGAACTGCTTCAGGTTGTATGTTTCTGTTTTATTTCATTTTATTTTTTTTCAGCCAAAAGGTTGTATGTTTCTTGAAACCATAGCTTGATGAGTTCGTATTTATTCAGGACTATTTAAAGTTCTGTAGCAGAATATTTATGGCTGGTGTCATAATGTCATTTAACAAATTGTTTCTTCCATTGTGAATATGGTTTAATGGAACAAAGAGCTTAAGGTTCTGCAACCTGGGACTTATGGATGGCATTCTTCTCCACATTCTACACAGTAATTGCCAAAGGGGAGATTGTAAAACCAAAAAGAATGAAACAAAGTTTGAATTTCGATACTTCGGTTCTAAATGCATTCAGAAAAGCTGTCATTAAAAACTTGTATGCTTGGTACGTTGGCAGGCCTGATCTAAGATCGAAGCAGTGACTAAAAGCTTATGGACTTTCATGTGTTACTAAGCTAGTTCGATTGCCTTGGCCAGAAAAATTGAGGGATTAAAACGACTAATTCTCAACTTAAATACTGAACACTGCACTACCAATTTAGTGACTAAAGAGATGAGAAATACTTGTCCTAGATACCAAATTTTCTCCACCGATCTAGAAGACACTGGTTGAGTTTGTTCAAGTACAATAAATTGACAAAATGGGTTAATAATTCCGCATTATGAAGTCTCAGAAGCACCATAATGTCGCATGCATCAGCTATAAAGTACATTCCAGAAACTCTTGGCCCAAAAAAAAAAGTCCATTCCAGAAACACTTGACTGCTAAAAACTGGTTATTGCCTATGTTTGTCTGTGTAAGTGAGTGAGTGCAATTCAAATAACGGAGGAAGAGATTTGTACTTCTTGTGAGTAGCTACATTATATAATATATATCGTTCTATGTTACACTAGAGTATCCTCTACAAGGTGAAACTTGTTTAACAACTCCTCCAATGCTTGCAAGGTAGTCTTATAATGTTCTTCAGATTGTGCCCCTTCTTCCGCAATTGGAAGGGCAAGTTTATAAAGATGATTATGCCAGTACATTGGATTATACACATCAATATTACTGGAGCCATGATGTAGAAGATACCTGCACTTGAAATCTTTACTCCACCGTGGCAAAATGTAGCGTGACGGAATTTCTTCCACACCATTATAATTCAAAACATTTAATGCATGCCTACATAGGTAACCTTTGTAGTTGAACAAACTGCAGATGCATCGGATATCCACTTGTGTTGTCTCGTACAATACCTCATAGCTTCTGACTTCCTTCTCGGTTCCTTCAACTTCAACTCGTTCTTTGACTATGTAGGTTTTTATAGGCCCGTTCATATTCACCTGCCTTGTGTTGAAGCAGGAGTACATTCCCTCAACCTCCGACTGGAACCTCTTGAAAATTTCCTTTGTATATACCTTACATAGCTGCGCTTCAAAGTCACATTTCGTTTTCAATTCAAAGATTGAATTTCTTGATTCCAGATCAGCCACCACCTCTTTCATGCGCTTCCTATGGAGAGCTAGATCGTACTTATCAACGAATTCCTTAAAAGATGTATGTTTATGTACATAACCATCAAAAAATGCAGTCAATGTCTCATTTTCTCGAATAGGGATCATTCCTGCAAAAAATATGTCTTTTAAATAAACTGGAACCCACATTTGCCGTTCTTCATACAATGTCTGAAGCCATTTATTATCCCCCAGTTCGTGGCGCTTGATCATTTCAGCCCATGAAGTTTCAAACTCAGCTATCTTCAAGGAATTATAGACCGATTTGTGCAATTGTCTTTTGATGGCTTCATATCCCTTCAGTCCTCCCAACTTCTCTGGAAGTCTCTGCATGATGTACCATAAACAATAGCAATGACGAGCGTTTGGGATCACCTCAGACACGGCACTTTGTAAAGGCTTACATTGGTCAGTAAAGAAAACCTGTGGAGGGCGCCCTAGCATGCATTTAAGCCATGCCCTCAGCATCCAAACAAAATGCTCAACTGACTCATGCCCAAGGAAGCCACATCCCAACAACACGGATTGTCCGTGGTGATTCACACCAACAAATGAAATCAGGGGGATTTCATATTTATTTGCCAAGCTTGTGGTGTCTATTGCAACTGTGTCACAAAAGTAGCCATATGCAGCCCTGGACCTGGCATCAGCCCAGAACACATTTCTCAGGCGTCCATCATCATCAAGATCCATCAAATAATAGAAATTAGGATTTGTCAATTTCATGCGACAAAAGTAGTTGTAAACTGCATGAGCATCTCCTTCTTTAAGTTCCAAGTGTTTAGAGAGATCAATAGGATTCAAACCTTCACTTTCACTAAAATTTGAGTACCCATTGCTCCCAACATCCACAACAGCTGTTCGATACAGTTTGATAGTATGAATTTCTGTAACAGGATCTGGCTGTGGTTGTGCATTTTTGGCAGCAAGGATCATTTTCTTATGTGACTTGTAAAACCTTTTGATTTGCGGACTCACTTGATGGTTGTGTTCAAGCTCTAATTCAACTATTCTCCACCTTTGGGAGTCCACAAGCCTGATAACTATCATTGCAGGACAACCAGTTCTTGTTTCTGGTCTTGGATTGTTGGCTTCGCTCTTTTTCTTGAATCCTGCACTGCTGCAACTTAATTTTGCCCTATACCGCTCTTTTCGCTTTGACCTGAACCATGAATTGCTTACTCTGATGCCAAAGCCTTGTTCTTTAGCATAAATATTGTAAAAGTCATACGCTTCATCAAAAGAGTCAAACTCCAAACCAACGGTAGGTGATGGGGGGTCCTTTTTTCTTTGTGTTTCCCCACTTCCATTATCATGCACAGTGCAGTCTCCCTCTAAGTCATAATCATCACCTTCGTCAAACACTGGCTCACTATTGAGGCAAACTTCTTCCATCTGAAATGGCAAACATAAAACGCGAAAATTTTACACATGGTTAAACAAAAAATTTATATGAAAAATGCAACATAGAATTTCAGGTTTCATGATTACAATGAATTGCTAAGAAAGCAATGCGCCCAGATGCCAAAAAAATTTCAACTGATTGACACCTTTATTATGAGGGAAAAAAAACTGCAAAAGCTTACAGGAATATCTCCAGAATTTATTTAAAGAAAATTGAGCCTCTGGTTTCTTAAGCACATAGTAAGCATGTCACAACAACCAAAGCATGTGAAAACACCCACAGCATGTGACAACAACCAAAGCATGGGAAAACACCCAAAGAATGTGACAACAACCAAAGCATGTTACAACAACCAAGCTTGAACCCTATAGGCAACAGTCAAGGGTGCCAGGGTGCCAGTTACAGAGATTCAAAGGCAAAAGTTACAAAGCACAGAACTAAGAATGCATTTAACTTGAGAATGCTGCAACCTTGACAAGAGACTATAGGAAAGTGCCAATATATATACAAGGTCACTGCTACTAGTACCTCAGAATCAAACTATATTGTTGCTGATCATGTTGTTGGTGCTGAATACTTTTCTTCCTGGCTCATTTATCAAATTGTAACAAAGTGAATCATTTAAAAGCACTAAGAAGCATGTATTATTCAATGTAATCGAACTTTCACCAAACAATTCACTGCAAGTCATATGTTTATAATGGATATCTTGGTTCCGAGGACTGGACTCATGTTTGTGTGTGGCCATTTTATGCTGGTTATCAGGCTACCTAACACAACCCTCCTCCTTTTTACCTAAGGACCGAATGTGTCACTAAAAATAACCCTATACATATATGTGACTTAGAAATCATATTCTCCAGTACCCATGTTGCCAATACACCACCACAAAACTTTAATCTATACGGCATACAACACAAACTATCTTTTAACTGTGCTAAATTGTTCCAAAGTAAACAACCATTTCCAACAATTTTGATTCCCTTATCAGACATTTTTCACGTTTGTTGATGATCCAACAACAAAAAATTTTAACAAAAATTGTCTTGTTCTTCCAAAACTAAGGGTTAAACTAGTTTTTAACCCGCGGGATACGCTGAGTTCATTATTAAAATCAAATACTGAAAAAGTATCAATTTAAGCATCACTTTATCTTTAAAGCTAAATTTTTAAGCATGCATTTGTCAGAAAATCTCCAATGAAAAATGCTAGAAGCTTCCAACAATCCCTCAATTCACATGTGAAACCACGTTCAAGAAACATAAACATTACAGTAATATAAAATACAACAACAAAGACTTACCAACTCACAATCGAGAACCCCAACGAGAATATTAAAAATCTCGTTAATTTTTAGTTAAAGACGTTCATTTCCGTTGAATTTTCTTCCTTTGGTGCTTAATTTGAGGGACATAGAGAGAGAGATTAAGCAAAGTTAATCATTCTGTTTTTCTAACCTACCAAACAGATTAAGCACTAAAACGTTCGAAATTGAACTTAGTTTTACTTTCCCACCATTTCTCCGCATCCAAAAAATCACTGATCAAAGTTCCTAGGTCTAAGCGATCCATTGGAAACCCATTATTATATGCTCAAACACAGAAAGTTAGGAAAGTATAGTGAGAATTTCTGTGATCTTACAAGCGATTTACCGGGTCGGACTCGGCGAGGCGGGTAATCAACGGAGAGAGAAATTGGGGCTGAGTCAGTGCTCCGAGTTGGCTGTTGTTGAAGGAAATGTGTGAGTCACACTGGGGCTTACGGAGCTTCCTCAAATCTATCGACCCCCTCTTCTGACACGTGGTCTGAAGCATTATGATACTATTTCCTCTAGGGTTCTTCTATTTGCAAAATCATAATAATTGATAATAACTATTTTTCTTGAGCTAATAACAATAATTTGGCACCATAAAAGAGTGTCTTTTTGTTGGATCAAAGCTCCCCTCTTGCATAACTGAGTTCGAACCATTCTCTTTCCATGTAATAAAAAATAAAACTACTTAGTTTTCTGAAAAAGAAAACTATTAATTCAATAATATATAATTTTATTTTTTTATTTTAATGAAAGAAGTTTCATATTTGAAGAGTAAAGGGGAACATAGAACATAATTCATGAGACGGATAATGCTCTTAGCCCAATACTTTTAGCAAATTTTTTTTATCTACTTCAATTATTAACTTTTTTTTTTCATTTGTATCTTATTATGATAGAGTTATTTACCGTAAAGTGTATAATCACTATTAGAGCTTGAATATTATGTATTAATTTTCAAAATTTGAGACTTAAAATTTAATATATTGGCAGTTCCAAAAATGGTAATTTTGTTGAAATACTTCTTGTTCGAGTCAAGACATCTACATAAATTGATTAACAACAATGCTACACTTACCACATTTTTATACTATAATTTTATACCATCTTATGTGACAATTTACATGGCATTCATATATTAGACACTAAAAAATAAAAAATAAAAACCCTAAAAATAAGAAAATACCATGTCAATACAATATGGACACGTAAGATGATATAACAAACATGGTATAAAAATATAGTAAAAATAGCATTATTAATTGGGTTAAAGAGTTAGGCTACCAAATGTCCCCCATGACACGTAAACATAATCAAACCACTAATATATTGATTATCTATTTATCTCTCACTTTAAAATAATCTTTTAGTAAGAATAATGCTTGGTAGGGATCCCAATTTTAATATCCTAAATTTGGATCCCAAATTAATATCATCTTCTTTTAAGGACGTGTCCAAGGAAGATAGCAAAGCTTTCATGGAATTCTTGATTAATTCACTTCTCTCCACATTCATGACGTTATTATTTTAATAAGATTTAAAAATTGGGGTATACTCTCTCATACAGGATGACCAAGCTCTCATTTTGTGTGTTTTTCAATTTACATGCTTATTGTCATGTCATCAATACAGTTTAGGTTTGAAGTGGTTGTGAAATGTTCTGTGAATTAAAATTCTAAAAAAAAAAACTACTAAATAAGGAGAATACTTGGGTCACACCTAGGTATGACATGCAAGTTACCTCATTCCCTAAAAATGTTAATTCAGCAGTACAATTTTATGATCAGAACCATTTATTTTTTAAATTACTTATTTAAAGATGATATATGTAAAAAATCAACTAAATCGAAAATCATTTGATTATATAATTATTATTGAATAAATTAAAATTTTATATTTAAAGAGTGATTTATTGACCAAATGATCAATTTATTTGATAATAATTATATAACCAAACGATTTTTGATTAAGTTGATTTTTTATATATTTGATTTTTAACATGTGATCTACAAAATAAATAATTTCAATTATGAACTCATATTGCCGAACACTATTTTTAGGGGGTGAAGTGACCTACATATCACACCTAAGTATTGGCCACAAAACAATATATGGGTCGGGAGTCCCCACGAATATCTTCAAAATGGAACATAGAAATAGAATTAGGGGCTGGTGGAGGATAGTACAACCTAACTCATAAGTCATAACAAAAGCAGCAAAATCCATTGTAACCATATTTTGCTCACGGTATACAGGTTGAAAAGAACAATGTTTACACTTCTGAATTAGATATGACAACTCCTAGCTAAGCTAACGTAAGGGTGGTAGCCTGTCTCACTTTGCTCCTTAATCAAAATGTACTCACACATTGCCCTGACCATGAATTTGTTACAAAGGTTATGTAAAAATGTGGAAGCCTGATACAGATGGAGTCTAACAAATTTGTAGATGAAGTTGACCTTATTTGATAAGTATAATTTACTTATTATAAGTGAATGCATTTTATGTATTTAACTATTTTATTATAAAAAAGTTATTATGAATTGATTATACTATGTAACAGTATAACTTATTTTTTACTTGTCATATATTGTGTGTAACTCTAATGTCAAAGAGAGAGATAATAAATGTAAACATTTATTATATATTTACATGAAAATTTTAATCAAAGATAGATGTGTGAATCAATTTTTGTAGGAACAAAGTTGGAATAGACCCTAAATTTGAAGGGTATCATTTTTTCATAAAAGAAAGGGTAAATGGAGTAAGTTGGCACACCAAATCTCAAGTTACATCAAACGGTAAGCAAGCTTCAAAGTTCAAGCAGTGTAGTAGAATAAAAACGTGAAAATGCCCAAAAAAAACAAAAAAAGCGAAATCATTAGTATCATGCGACCCACGATATCATTGGTCCAAAAGTTTCACTAATGCTGACGTGTCCCTATCCCAGTAGACCAAGTCGACCAGAGAGACACGCACCAGGCCACAGCGGATCTTCCCGAAGCACGTGCTGTCATAACCTCCTAATTGGGCCACGTCCTCTGTGGGTCCAAGCGCACGTGCAACTTATCCGACGCAAAAAATCTCTTAAATCACTAAATCTACGGCAAAGCCACGAACCACGTGGGCCGCGTCCTAGGCAACAAAATACTCCCTGAATGTACCAGATCATAACCCACCAAACCTCAGAATCGCAAAATTAGCGAAAATTAAGAAAACAAAGAAAGGGGAGGAGGACGGCGCAGGTTAACTACGGTGCGCCGCTTGTTGTCCAAAGTCCCTCTCTTCTTGTTGTTATGTTTACCCTCAAGGCTCCACCACACACCACCCTCCTCTGTTCTCCTCCTCCTCGTTCTCTGAACAAAAGTGAAAAATATATAAAGGAAAATTAAAAATTGATCGAGAAACAAAAACCAAACAACAAAACCAGAGCGACAGTGTGTGTGTGTGAGAGAACGAGAGAGAGAGACAAACGCACGAACGACAACGAAGCCCAAATGAAGCAGCACCAGAGCTCGTCGACGACGACGTCGTCTGAGGCGGTACCGTCGTCGTCCTCCGCATCGACTCTAATGGAACAATCACATCCCGCCACTTTGTCGTCGAATTCGACAGCCTCCGGGTACTCTGAGAAGTCCCTATCGGTACCCGCGGCGGCGCCGGAGGACCATTCGTTGGGGTCCAGGGACGGCGGCGGGGCGCAGGAGACCGTGACCGTCGATCGGAGAGGAGAGTACTCGGCAGTGTGCAGATGGACGGTCCAGAATTTTCCGAGAATCAAAGCTAGGGCACTGTGGAGCAAGTACTTCGAGGTGGGAGGGTACGATTGCCGTCTGCTAATATACCCTAAAGGAGACTCGCAGGCTTTGCCAGGGTACATCTCCATATACCTTCAAATCATGGACCCGCGGGGCACGTCGTCGTCGAAATGGGACTGCTTCGCCAGCTACCGCCTCGCCATCGTCAACGTCGCCGACGATTCCAAGACCATTCACCGCGACTCCTGGCATCGCTTCTCCAGCAAGAAGAAGTCTCACGGTTGGTGCGATTTCACGCCCTCTTCTACTGTCTTTGATCCCAAATTAGGTTATCTTTTCAATACCGACTCCGTTTTGATTACCGCCGATATTTTGATATTGAATGAGTCCGTTAATTTCACGCGAGATAATAGTAGTGAGCTGCAGTCGTCGTCCGCCGGGGGGTCGATGATGTCGGCCTCCGTGGTGGCCGGGCCGGTTTCCGATGTGTTGAGTGGGAAGTTCACTTGGAAAGTGCATAACTTTAGTTTGTTTAAGGAGATGATTAAGACTCAGAAGATAATGAGCCCGGTGTTCCCGGCAGGGGAGTGTAATTTGAGGATTAGTGTTTACCAGAGCTCGGTGAATGCGGTGGAATATTTGTCAATGTGTTTGGAGAGCAAGGACACTGACAAGACAGTGGTCTTGTCCGATAGGAGTTGCTGGTGTTTGTTTCGAATGTCAGTGTTGAACCAGAAGCCCGGGTGCAATCACATGCATAGGGACTCATATGGGAGGTTTGCTGCTGATAATAAGAGCGGGGATAATACGAGTTTGGGGTGGAACGATTATATGAAGATGTTGGATTTTGTTGGGCCAGAGTCGGGGTTTTTGGTGGATGATACAGCAGTGTTTAGTACCTCATTTCATGTGATAAAGGAGTTTAGTAACTTTTCGAAGAATGGGGGATTGATTGCTGGGAGGAGTGGTAGTGGCGCAAGGAAGTTGGATGGGCACATGGGGAAATTCACTTGGAGGATTGAGAATTTCACAAGGCTGAAGGATCTTTTAAAGAAGAGGAAGATAACGGGTCTTTGCATCAAGAGCAGGAGGTTTCAGATTGGGAATCGGGACTGTCGGCTCATTGTTTATCCTCGAGGTATGCATCTCTATTTCACAGGAGAATTCTCGGTTGTTTTACTCTTAATGATCGGTTGTAACCATTGGTAACTCTTTCTTAGTGTGAATTTAATATTTAATGTGTTGCAAAGTTATGAAACCATGTGATACATCATTCTCATACAGATATTTGAGGACTAGTAGTACCTTTATCATCCTAATTGAAAATGGTTTTACATGTCCTTCACTATAATCCCACCACTTGAACGTATTGGAGCTGCATCTGTAGTTACTTGGCATCATGGGCCACTGCAAATCTGGTATGTATTAATGCTATCAGAGATACCATAAGCCACCGTAGATTGCATCTTTTGTTTATACTCTGATCATTGTGCTCAATGTTACTTGAGCTTTGTTGACGCATGCTCATTTTTTTAATAGCACTGTGTATGTCAAGAAAATTTTGATTTTTCGTATGGTGAAACATATATTTTTAATGTGATAGAATAAAATTTGCTTAGCTCATGCTTGAGAGAGTGAACTGATGAAAATTTTCCATATTTTGGTGATATCAGGGCAGTCTCAACCACCATGCCACCTTTCAGTGTTTCTTGAAGTTACAGATTCACGGAACACTTCCAGTGATTGGAGTTGTTTTGTGAGTCATCGTTTGTCAGTTGTGAACCAGAGGATGGACGAGAAGTCTGTCACAAAGGAATCTCAGAACCGCTACTCCAAAGCTGCAAAGGACTGGGGTTGGCGTGAATTTGTGACGCTTACTAGTCTCTTTGATCAAGATTCTGGGTTTCTTGTTCAGGACACTGTTGTATTCTCTGCAGAGGTCCTTATATTGAAAGAGACATCAATAATGCAGGATTTAACCGATCAGGATACTGAGTCGAGCAATGCTGGTTCTCAGATGGATAAGAATGCAAAAAGAAGTTCATTTACATGGAAGGTGGAGAACTTCCTGTCTTTTAAGGAAATAATGGAGACCCGAAAAATTTTTAGCAAATTCTTTCAAGCTGGTGGATGTGAGCTTCGGATTGGTAAGCAGCTGTCGTGCATTTTCTCTACTGAAAAAGGTGGTTTCAGTTGTTTGCATTTCTTAATCTTACTGACAGTATGTTTTTCCTTGATGCAGGTGTATATGAGTCCTTTGACACCATATGTATTTATTTGGAGAGTGATCAGTCAGTTGGTAGTGATCTGGATAAGAACTTCTGGGTGAGATACAGGATGGCTGTTGTGAATCAAAAAAACCCTGCCAAAACTGTATGGAAGGAATCTTCTATATGCACAAAGACTTGGAACAATTCTGTTTTGCAATTCATGAAGGTGTCAGATATGTTGGAAGCAGATGCAGGGTTTCTTGTTCGTGACACTGTTGTTTTTGTTTGTGAAATATTGGACTGCTGTCCTTGGTTTGAGTTTTCAGATCTAGAGGTTAGTGTTTACAGGCCTGTTTCAGTTATACGCAGCCTTTATTTTTTACTAGGTTTTGTTCAAACTTTAGCATGCCAACAGACAGTCTGCCTGATGTTGAAGTTTCTTCATTCTTAAATGCTGTCCAATCTTGAGTCTTGAGATAAGGATGTTTTCTATTTCTGGAAAGTTTTGGGCGGCTTTTCATTTTTCCACTTATTAGATAACATGGTTTCAGATATATTCATGAAGGAGCTATCATGGGTTGGTTGATGTAAGATAATGTGTCTACTTGGTTTTTATTACTTGCATAAAAATGTAATTTAGATTTAGGTTCAACTACTTTTTGACCTTGTCAATCTCTCTGTCTTGGAGCTATAAAAATTCAATTTTCAATCAGTAAAATTCATATTATATCTTTTGGCTCATTATTGGAGCAATATAATTTTACTACAAAAAGTATGTTGAGCGTTTCTACTCTTCTACTCTTTAATGGTGGTTGCCATGCTTGTATTCATGTGCATTTTGCACATCAGGTTTTTGCTTCAGAGGATGATCAGGATGCATTGACAACAGATCCTGATGAACTTGTTGATTCTGAAGATAGTGAAGGAATTGGTGGCGATGAGGAAGATATCTTTAGGAATCTGCTTTCCAGAGCTGGGTTTCACCTCACCTATGGAGATAATCCTTCACAACCACAGGTTACTTTACGAGAAAAGCTTCTGATGGATGCTGGTGCCATTGCTGGTTTTCTAACTGGACTCCGTGTTTATCTTGATGACCCTGCTAAAGTAAAGCGCCTGCTTCTTCCAACCAAGCTTTCTGGTAGCAGTGACGGAATGAAGGTCATAAAGAATGATGAATCTTCCCCTAGTTTGATGAATTTGCTAATGGGAGTCAAAGTTTTGCAGCAGGCTATTATTGATTTACTTTTGGACATTATGGTTGAGTGTTGCCAACCTACAGAAGTGAGTTCTAATGGTGATTTGTGTGATGTAAACCCAAAATCTCCAGATGGAAGTGGAGCTGCTAGTCCACTGCAATCTGATAGAGAAAATGGAGCTACAGAATCTGTGCATTTTCCTGTATATGAGAGATTGGATACCTGTGTTGATGAAAGTAGCAGTGCTTCAGCAGTTCAAAGCTCTGACATGAATGGGATTAGTATACCTGGAAAAACTCTTCCTGGGCAGCCAATTTGCCCCCCAGAAACATCTGCTGGGAGTTCGGAAAATGTGTCCCTTCGTTCGAAGGTACAATACTTTGTTACTCAAGTTTTTAAATACTTTTTTTAAGTAATTGTACTGACTGTTTAAACAAATTGAATTTTAGACCAAGTGGCCAGAGCAATCTGAGGAGCTCTTAGGATTGATTGTAAACTCACTGAGAGCTCTAGATGGAGCTGTTCCACAAGGCTGTCCTGAACCAAGACGTAGGCCTCAGTCAGCACAAAAAATTGCTCTTGTACTGGATAAAGCTCCTAAGCATTTGCAGCCAGATCTAGTTGCTTTGGTGCCCAAGTTGGTTGAGCATTCAGAGCATCCGCTTGCCGCTTTTGCACTTATAGAAAGACTTCAAAAGCCTGATGCAGAACCTGCATTGCGGACACCTGTAAGATTTTCTCTGAAGGGCCTGCTGGCACATCCATTTACATTTACTTATTGCTTTTGAGGGATTAAAATCCTTTTCCTGGTCATGTTTGTATATATATATAAAGCATCTTTGAATCATATTCTGATTTTGTGTGTACACTAGGTTGCATATGCATGCCTACTTGGTATGTATTATTTTATTTGGAAAACAGTCTAGGTAGCATGTGCATGTTTGCTCAACTTAGGCTTTTTCTACGTTGTTCTTCTGTAAGTTATTTTTATCTTGTTTCCCAGGTTTTTGGTGCTCTTAGTCAACTGGACTGTGGTAGTGAAGTGTGGGAACGAGTTTTATCTCAATCTTTTGAGTTTTTGTCCGATTCAAATGATGAACCTCTTGCTGCAACCATAGATTTCATATTTAAAGCTGCATCCCAGTGCCAACACCTCCCTGAAGCGGTATGCATATAGAATGTTCTGAATTTATTACTTTATTATATTATTCCTAGCAGGCCCCCAACCCAAATAATTGTAGTTTACTTTTGACATGCTTAACCTTATCTGTTCACCTTTTGTAGGTCAGATCTGTTCGTGTTAGGTTAAAGAGTTTGGGCATAGATGTTTCTCCTTGTGTCCTCGAGTTTTTAAGTAGAACTGTAAATAGCTGGGGAGATGTTGCTGAAACCATGCTCAGAGATATTGACTGTGATGATGATTTTGGTGACAGTTGCTCCCCAACGCATTCTGGGCTTTTCTTGTTTGGTGAACATGGGTCTACTTCTGAAAGGTTTCATTTGATGGATGAGCAGGCTTTCCGTTCTAGCCGTCATTTTTCTGATATTTACATCTTGATTGAGATGTTGTCCATACCTTGTCTGGCTGTTGAAGCCTCTCAAACATTTGAGAGAGCTGTAGCTCGTGGTGCCATTGTGGCTCATTCTGTGGCCATGGTTTTGGAGAGGCGCCTTGCTCGAAGATTAAATCTCGATGCTAGATTTGTTGCAGACAATTTTCAGCAGACAGATACTGTAGTAGAGGGAGAAGCCAATGAACAGCTGAGAGCCCAACGAGACGATTTTACTTCAGTTCTTGGTCTTGCTGAGACATTGGCCCTCTCTAGAGATCCTTGTGTTAAGGGATTTGTGAAGATGCTATACACATTATTGTTTAAATGGTATGCTGACGAGTCTTATCGAGGGAGAATGCTAAAGAGACTAGTTGATCGTGCTACTAGCACTACAGATAGTAGCCGTGAAGTTGACCTAGATTTGGATATATTGGTTACTTTGGCTTCTGAGGAGCAAGAAATTATTAGACCAATTTTGAGTATGATGCGGGAGGTTGCTGAACTTGCAAACGTTGATCGGGCTGCTCTTTGGCACCAGTTATGTGCCAGTGAAGATGAAATTATTCGCACGCGTGAAGAGCGGAAAGCAGAAATTGCTAATATGGTCAGAGAAAAAGCTGTTATATCGCAAAAACTGAGTGAATCTGAAGCCACTAACAATCGTCTTAAGGTAATTGTTGTCTTAACTGGTGATATGGCTAGGATTAGCACATCTTGTTAATTCTTTTTCGAGAATATTAGAATTGATGCATGTCATGATGTGGCAGTCTGAAATGAAGGCTGAGATCGACCGCTTTGCTCGAGAAAAGAAGGAACTTTCTGAACAAATACAAGAAGTTGAGAGTCAGCTTGAGTGGCATCGCTCAGAGCGAGATGATGAAATTAGAAAACTCACTACAGAGAGGAAAGTGTTTCAGGATCGTCTTCATGATGCAGAGGCACAAATCTCTCAGTTGAAGACACGAAAACGTGATGAATTGAAGGTATCAGATTACTTTTTAGTCTTATCATCTATGATGACTGCATAACCTTTTATCATCAGCTAGTTATCTTACCTGTTTGATATTTCTCTCAGATGGTATCATCTTTCTCCCGTCTCTGGTCACTTGAGGCCTCCAGCTATTGCTTTTTAGTTTATAATGTTTTAAGCGTATTTTTTATTATTAGATGACTCAATTGTTTTCTGCATGCCATTTGAGTTTTGGACTTTTGATGATTCTCTTGATTCTGTTTTAATTATGAAACACACAGACGCAATGTAGTGGGCATACTTGACAATTACTTTTGGGTTGATCCTTTACTGATAAAATTAATTTTTATATAATGTTTATATCATGCTTTGTATTAGGATGCATTTTTCTAAATTACAATTAATGAATGTGACAGAAAGTGGTGAAGGAGAAAAATGCTCTTACTGAAAGGTTGAAGAGTGCTGAAGCTGCACGTAAAAGATTTGATGAAGAACTTAAACGGTATGCCACAGAGAATATGACCCGAGAGGAAATTCGACAATCTCTCGAGGATGAAGTGCGGCGGTTGACACAAACAGTGGGACAAACAGAAGGAGAGAAACGGGAGAAGGAAGAGCAGGTTGCTCGGTGTGAAGACTATATTGATGGGATGGAATCAAAATTGCAGGCCTGCCAGGTTTTTGCCTCAACAGAGCCTATGCCTTTTCCCCCCTTATTTTTTGTGTTTATGATCTTCCTCTTTTGTCTTCTAAATATTTTTTTTCACCAGATGCAACTAGTTGTGGCGGTTGCTTAATTAAGCTTCCAATTGTGATTTGTCGTATATACTGAAGAATACTAGAATGTTTTTACCCCAAAAAAAGAACACTAGAATGTGGTTTGACTAATGCGTCTCCTTATCTCTTGCAGCAATATATTCACACCCTTGAGGCCTCGCTTCAGGAAGAAATGTCCCGGCATGCCCCTTTGTATGGAGCTGGTTTGGAAGCTCTATCAATGAAGGAGTTGGAGACGCTGTCACGCATTCATGAAGAAGGGCTCAGGCAGATCCATACCCTTCAGCAGCGTAAAGGAAGTCCAGCTGCCAGTCCTCTTGTGAGCCCTCATGCCCTCCCACACAATCACGGGTTATATCCTGGTGCACCCCCCCAAATGGCTGTTGGGTTGCCGCCTTCACTCATCCCAAATGGTGTTGGGATTCATAGCAACGGGCACATGAATGGTGCTGTTGGACCTGTCGGACCCTGGTTCAACCATTCTTAGATGCTGGGGTCATAGCTCTCTTTGTGGCAGTGTAGGCATTCGTTCACCCAATGGGATTGGGTGATATTGCTATTTTTTGGAGTTATTTATAGGCATTTTGAGTGTTTGAACTGTTGGAACCCGAGTGGGAAAAAGAATAAGATGGAAGATGGATAGGGGTGGGTAGGGTCTAAATGAATGTGAGGAAGTAACGAGTCCAATAGAACTAACAGATGCAAATGCCAATACTCATTTTTCCCCTTCTTTTTCCCCTTAAAAAGTTAATTATAGTCTTTTTGAAATTTTTTTTAATCAAAGCTTTTCTCTTAGTGTTCTCTACCACTTGAATCTAAACTCGATCTTAATATCTTATGGTCGTCCGCCTGTTTGGAGGTGATGGAGTTTTCGGTTGAAGTGAATTGTTAATTCTGAGTTTCTGATTGGGGTTTTGAGCAAATGCCGTTGATTATACAGTTCTCTTGCTGTTGTCAGACTGAATCAGAATCGTGGATTTCAAATTCATGTTTCAATATATGCTTCAGAAAAATAGGTTTCTTGTTTGCTAAGCAAATGCCACCCAAATTTGGTCTGATCCGAAATTTGGGCTTATATGGGGAAATAAGGACTACTGTCCTGCTGGCCATGAGCTCTTTCCTTTGAAAGTAATCAACGGTTTGGTTATGACTCAGCTGGATATAGGATAATGATAACCACCAGATGGATATAATCGCATTATCTTTGACCAAATTGGTAGAGTACCGTGAGGGGTAGACAACATAATTAACACGCAATTGAAGCTTGAATAGTCACAAACAGTAGCCAAATTTTCTACAGTGATTGGAAATGTAGACAAAATGTTTACATGCAAACTTAAATCAGGTGGGTGACTCATAAACAAACACCATTACCATAACTACTTTATACTGAAATCAAAGTGTTTAAAATACATGGTCTACGCACATCAAATTCGTGTATATTTATGCAAATGCTGATGAAATAGTTTTCGTTAATGTAAACATGCACCAAATTAGTATTATGTTTAAACTATAGGGAATAGGCCAAATAAAGCGAAATACACAATAAATATTAAAAAAAAAATCAACAGAAGCGTAGATAATTAGTGTGTGAAGGGGACGTGTGTCACTTATTTACAGGAAGGATGTCCTTAATTCCATGGCAAGATCGCTAAGAAGGGGCCCAGAAACATAGGAAATTATGTGATTATGATTATCATGATGATTAAGTGGAGAAGAAATAATCAAATATTAAAAACGTGGCCTGATATATCTCATTTTGACTTTCTGTACGTGGAGAAGAATGATCAAATATCATACGAAACTTTCGACGAATATTCTTCCAGCTAATCTCTTCCACACAAATTAATTTCCAACCTATTTAAGCTAATTGCTCTCACACTTTCATTTCACAAACCCAAAATAGCTACGTACCTTGTTTCTTAAGAAACTGACATGTTCTTGATTCTACTTCTACTCTCTCTCTCTCTCTCTCTCTCTGTAATTCAGGCCTTGTTGGGTTGGTTATGAACTGAGCTCAACTGTTCCACTAAATATATTTACCTTACCTCAGTTCGACCCTTTTGGCTTCTGCTTCAGCCTGCAAGCTACTGATTCTGTTTCTTTAATATTTGATTAGTTTGGAGAGAAGGACAAAAATCGCGACATTAATTGTACCGCAAGGTACACTCCTTCATATCATATTTCTAAGAGATACAAATATTTGTCTTTAACTGTGAAATTCACATATATCTCGTCTCTATCAGAGAGTAGAGTGATAGTTTAATCAATTGAGATAGTAAAATACATTTTAGTAATACTGAACTTATTTTTTGGTTGAACTGTTACTGAACTTTGGTATTTCTATATTATCATGAGAATCCCATTAAATTTTTTCCTTATATTTTTTGCCGGAATTGCTGCATTATTTGTGGAAAAGGTGTCTGTATAAAGAGGTGAAATGCTCTAACACAATGATATGTATTTGACCATCCTTTTAAAGTTATTAATTAAGCATGGGTTGAGTTGTTTGGCCAGCACAATTTTATGGTGGCCTATTCAAGCATTGTCGATTTACAGCCTCAAACCCTTCCGTATTTTTGGGATCTTTTGACCAATTAATTATTATGCCTCATGTTTTGACACACACACTCTCTCTTGTGTGCAGCATGAAGAAAGTTTGTTGGCCTTACTTTGATCCTGACTTTGAAAATTTCTCGGACAGAATATATGGCCCTGCGTAAGTAATCTTTCCAACTCTCTTGAAAAACCCTGAATGATCATCTTTCACCATTGCATGTATGGTACGCCCCATTTAATTATTTTACAGAGACAATAATATTAATTATCAACCGTTTGATGGAGCAACCTTCCCTATTTTGCTTTGCAGTTGTATAGTATCCATTGACAATGAAACCATGGAAGATTGCACAATTGTAAAGGTTTGTATATATATATATATATGTATACTTAATTAGTATGTGTATGAAGCTGATGATCATATGATGAATGATTGTATATGGTGGTGGTGCAGGTGGATAGCGTGAACAAGCAAGGGCTTCTCCTGGAAGTGGTGCAAGTGTTGACAGAAATGAACCTCACCATCACCAAAAGCTACATATCTTCTGATGCAGGATGGTTCATGGATGGTATATATATATTCATTCATTCATTCATTCATTCTCCTTCGGAATATTAATTAATTTCTTTCATGCTTCATTTTCTCAATTAAGTAATGCAAATTATGCTTGCAGTTTTTCATGTCAAAGATGAGGATGGCAACAAAATTACGAATCAGAATGTCATTGACTATATCCAGCAGGTAATTTGGCCTGTAATCAATTCATGATCAATAGGTATATATATAGGTTTTTAACTTGCAATATATTAATAAGTTGAATACTGAAATGCAGGCCATAGGCACAAACACAGGTACTCCAGACTTGGCCAAGGCCTATGCCAACAACAACAATAATTTTGAATCCGAAAACCCTAATGAGCACACCACCATCGAAATGAGCGGAACAGACCACCCCGGTCTGTTCTCAGAGATATCGGCCGCCCTGGCCGACCTCCATTGCAACATAGTTGAAGTCCATGCATGGAGCCACAACGCCCGCCTGGCTTGCGTTGCTCAAATATCCGACCAATCCACCGACACCGCAATTGACGACCCCCGCCGCCTGGCCACCATTGAAGACCACCTCGTCACCGTCCTCCGGGCCACCACCGCAGTGGGCCCTTGTGGAAAAGAAGCCAACCAGCAAGAGGTGAAGACCACAGGGTTTCTTGGCGGAGACATTCAAGGCACCATGACTAACGTGGAGCGCAGGTTGCACCAGCTAATGCTTTCCTTGAGGGACTTTGATGGGCCTGGGCCTGAGCCTGCAGCTTCTCATTGGCCCACAAGCTCACCCAGGACACCGTTTGGATTGGACACTGAGGAGGAGATCAGTAGGAAAACCAGTGTTTGGATAGAGAGCTGTAAGGAAAAAGGGTATTCAATGGTGACTATAGAGTGCAAGGATAGGCCGAGGCTTATGTTCGATACCGTGTGCACTCTCACAGACATGCACTACGTGATTTTTCATGCCTCAGCAAGTGCTCAACAAGGTTTTGCTTTTCAAGTATGTAGGAGTAATTAATTATAGGTGATAGAATTTTTTGTTTTTATTTATAAATTTATCACAATATTTTTTTATATGAGGACTAATTAATTAATTAATTAACTCATATTGTTCTAACAGGAATATTTTATCCGACATATTGACGGGGACGCCTTATGTACAGAAAGCGAGAAGCAACGAGTTATAAAATGCTTAGAGGCAGCTATAGCGCGTCGGGTTTGTGAGGTAATCGAGTAGTACGTACTGTCACATTAATTGGGATTCAAAATTTTAGAATTTATTTTGTTTTGATAAGTAGACCCTTTGATATATTTGCACAGGGGATTCGGCTAGAACTGTGTGCAGACAATAGGATGGGGTTGCTGTCGGATATAACTCGGGTTCTAAGAGAGAATGGACTCGCTGTTGTTCGAGCAGATGTGGCAACTCAAGGAGAGAAGGCCATAAACGCTTTCTATGTCAGGGACATTTCTGGAAATGAGGTAGTGGACATGGACTTTGTTGAGTCTATGAAAAGAGAGTTGATGGGTCCAAATCCAATAGACCTTCAAGTCAAGAATGACACCCAGATGATCAGATCACCAACCTCACTTGAAAGGTCTCGTTATTTCTCTTATCTTGGAGACATCCTCAAATCTCAGATCGAACGACTCTCTCACAACTTTGCTGCTAAGATCAAGTAGTGGATTAATTAATCAATTAATTGGTGCATAATGTACATAAACCCAAGTAGACAATTTCCATTTTAGGCCATTCTATGGATCAAGGATGGAATAGGAAGTTCAAAAATAATAATAATTAGAGCTTGTATACATCTAGATATTGAATCATAATATTGTTTCTCTAGGGTTGCAAATGATAAGGATATATTCAACAATTGTGCAGAGGCCATTTATCAAACTAAGCCACCCAGAGCTATGAGGTTTGAATGGTTTGTACATAAATAATCATGCACAACTTGTTTTCCTTTTTTTTTTTCTTTTCTCATTGTGTACAAATTGTACTATATATAACAAATGATTTATACATATATGTATATCATCAAGTTTAAGATTGTCACATTTATCTAAGAGATGTAATTAATAATATGATCAATAAAATGTACAATAAGTATTACTTAGAATGTTACGTTTGGTCAGAAACATGACTGAGGTGCACACTTTTAAATGACTATATATATATATATATATATATGTGGTTTTTCAGTACACTATAATTCTCAATATTTAGGAAAAAAGAAGATGAAATTAACAATCTATGCAAGTCTAAGGTTGATTCTCCTAAGCCATACAGAGTGCAATATCATATGAAAAACATCAAATCTCTTAGCAGGTTGGTTCAACTCAAAGTGTCTCCTCACAACCCTCAAATTCTCCTTAAGCCTCCTATACTTCTCCTCCGGAACTGCCACCAACACCTCTTTCAGTCTCTCAATCTCCGAAACCTCAACTTTGATAGAAAACGCCTCCCACCTCAACACATCGCTAAACGGCAGCGCATAGTGCTCCGATATAATCACGGGCACGCACTCGGCATATATGGACTCCACAATTCTTGGGCTGGCCACTTCGTGCCCACTAGGGCACAGACAAAACTTGGACCCGAGCATCATGGAGTAGTAGTCCAGGCCTTTTGGAAGGTATTCGAAAACCCGAAGGTCCGGGTCGCGGTTTTTCCAGTGGGCCACGAGAATGGGCCTTACTGGGCCGTGGAGCCCACCAGCGAAGAATGCTAAGATGGGACGTGGGGAGTGGGGTGGTGGTGGCGAGATGAGTTTGGGGGACACGTGGCCACCATAGAGGTGGATTTCAGGGAGGCTGACGTCTTTTTGTGGGTTGAAGCCTTCGGAGGTGTTGGCATTGCAGAGGACTCGGATTGATGTATTGTAGAGGAATGGGTTGCCAGCTGACGCATGGGGAGCCTGAAATATAATAATTGGACAAAATATGATAAATTTGCTTAATATATATTTTATTTCATGATGAGAATTAACATCCAATTACCCTTTGTGAATTAGTTTTTAATTCACAATTGTGACACATACTTGTAAAACATGTGTCAATGGGTATTATAAGTAGACAGTATGGAGTTGTGATATATACAGCTAGCTACCAGCCTACGATATGTAGAAGTTGAATTTTCCAAAACCCATGCAATTAAAATGATCTTTTGCTGCATGCCTTTCAAAATGCGTTGAAATTGGTGGTACTTTAAGCCTAGCTACAATGTACTTGTCCACAAAATACAATCTCCACTTTGTACCATCCAGCCCCATGCCTAAGTAGATCGGAGTTGCCCCCGAGGCCTAAACACCCTACTTGATCTTCCATTTTACAATGGTGAAAAGCTACTACTACTCATTTTGTTTCAATATTTTTGTAACTCAAAGAGTATAAGGACCCATTTAGTCAATTCTTTTCCTACCGATTCTGATTGTTAGAACTCAATGAGCCAAGGATATGGACATACATACTGACTGTATGTCATCTCGATAAAAACCTAACTCATATTAATTAACCATTCAGTATGTATGTCCATACACTTCATTTTGTGATTATTTTTTTCTTTTTTGGAACATAGCTTGGACTCTTTTACAGTTATAAGAAGTCTATTCCTTTTGGTTTGTGTAATAATGTAAAAGAGTCCAATTTTGGAAGCTCCACTAAGTACGTCCCAAGACTTTTCAGCCTTTGCAGACGTACTTTTATGCTATCCCATGCTTCGAGTTTCAACCTAGTTTGAAACTTGAAAGTACTGGAACGTCACTATGGCTAAACCCAAAACTACCCAAGCATGCTAAGAAAGCACCAACACAAAAAAGCAGGAAGAAGCAAAAGAAATCAAAGGCAAAGAGTAAATCAGAGATGGGTGAGAGAGAGAAGGAGAGAGGTTGTAAAACTGACCCAATCATGACAAGCGAGCATGAAGTGGTCCGCGCCACGAGTGGTATTCCAAAAGGGGTATTTTAGAGAAACCACCCTCACATAGTCGGACACAAAGTGCTGGAGAGGAGTGAGGTTGTAAGAGAAGGGCTTGTAGAGGTACTTGACCATCCAGGTCACGCTGAAGGGCATGAAGTAAACGTGAGCCCGCTTCGGGTTCCGGGTCTTAAACCTTTGACCCGCTGCCCCGTTCTCCATCTCGTTTATGAACCTCCCTTCTATGCTGTATATGTCCTTGCATGGCCCGTCGTGACTCATCGGTGGGTCCCCCTCTGAGTACACGTACACCTTGAATTTCTTCTCCATTTCAACGTAGCTCCTGCATATATATAATATTTGCGTTATATTGTAGTTTTTCGTACATTAATTAGAGAAAGGTGGATATGATAATTTACTATATGTTATATGATTGCATTAATTAATATTCAAGAGCCAAGAATTTAAGTAACTTATTTTAAATATTCAATGTTCTAGTAATAGTATGATGATGGTAGCTACTAGCTAGTTAAGCAATTATGTGATTTGGGTAGCATACTCTGGAATGTCATAATTAACAGCCTATAAGAGTATAACCTACGTTGGCTTAGAAGTTAAATCATTGACGACTGTGACATGGGCATTAATTAATCCTACTCCTAGTTAGCATAATCATAGTCCAATAATAATAGTTATGACTCATTAATTTTTTTATAATTACATAAATTTTCTTGCATAGCTCTAGGGGAGTGCAAATTAATAACAATATTGTAAGTGTTTTTATTTACACAATACAAAAGTTTTCTATAGAATATGATTGTGTAAATCTCCTAGAACTGATCAAAGTAATTTGTTGGGAAAGTGATATCATTAATTTATGCTTATTAATCTCAATCCCCATTTTGATGATTTAACTATTTTCTCCAGGTGAATTTCAATTGTAACCAAAAGCAAGAACAGAAGAAATAAAAATAAAAAATCAAAGCAAATATAATATAAAATAGAGTTTTGATGAATTGGAGACTTGGAGGGCCCAAAGTATACAGCAATAAGTAATAAGTTAATAAGTAGCAACGCCGCTTTTTTGGGCAGCAATTGAGTATTTCCTCAGTGAGTGTGTGAGTGCGCACTTCACTCACTAAGCATCCTAGCCGGCCACAGCGCGAAGCGGTGACTTTCAAGCAAAGCATGCAACTATATATTCATATCAAAAGCTTTTGAGTTTTGAGTTTTGACGCTTTATTTCCTTATATAGTCAGTTTTTCTTTTTCAATTCGTTATCTGAACCCAAAAAAGCATGATATTAGAAAATGGATTCATTAATTAATTAAACAAGGGGCTTACTGATAAAATGCGCCGGGGTTACGATACACAACTCCTGCGGGAACGTAAACGTCGTCGTCGTTGAGATTTGTTGACGAAGTACGGTTTGAACTCGAGTACGCTGCTCTGCGAATCGAAGCTCGCGCTCGCGCGAGTCCTTGTTCGAGCTTGTTCTCTCTGCTCCGTATCGGTTTCGGGATTTTGATCTGTGATCGATGAATATCATCAACACACAAACGAATATTACAGGTTCCATTATCAGTACTGACGGTTAATTTTGATGTCTGATGCAAATCTTATTCGGAAATTAAACAAACTTAAAAAGCTAGAATATACAGAAAATTCAAATCCGATGAGCAAGAGAGAGAGAGAGATGATGATGATGATCGAAACTTAGTTACCAGTGGATGAGTTTTGTTTGTGATCGGTTGGTTGATGTGAAAGTTAGAAGTAGATGATCGATTGGTGGAGTTGACGTGATGAATCTGACGATCAAAGCCGGTGGTGATCTTGCTTCGCAACTCAACCAATGGAATCGATAGAGAATACTCCAGCTGTTTGGAATCGGAGAATCTCATCGTAGTACTATCAAAACGGCCATAAATCACCAAAACGGCGACGATCGACGCAATGCAGAGCACAGAGACTACCGATTTGGAGTACTGTCCACGGAAACTCTCCATCTCAAAACTCTGGTAATTTTCTCCCTCGACTGTTTGGTTGCCGTGATTTCGTTTTCGAGGGAAAATTTTGAAGGCGAATAGAAAAATGAGATAGAATACTTGTTTGGACGGTCTCACTCTCTTTGAATTCTGTGTCTTCTGAGAGTGAAGTGTAACTGTTTAATAATGAGCAAGTGTGAAACAGGGAGAAAGAACGCAATTACGAATTTACCCCTGGCATCGGTTATTACTTATTAGAGAAGCCGATCACGTGCTGAAGGGTAAAACAATACACGTGACTAGAAGACTAAAACGTAGAGGTTGTTTTGCGCTACATAACTAATTTTCCCTCCAAATTTCCAACTTTGTATAGTTATTGACTTTTTTTGTTTTTTCTATATCCTCAAATGAAACCATTTATTCCCATTACAAAATATGCCACCAGAGCCAAACTACCTACTAAGTTTTTGTTGACACAAATTAATTTGGTAATTGGTTACTTTTTATATGGTAATTTGTTGTTTTTATTTTACAAGTTCACTCTCTTGAACATATTATATTTATAAATGCTTGATTTTTTGAAACTTTTAAAATAAAGAACAAGACTTCCATGTATGTAAGTTGTTAGATTAGAGCATAATTAAATAGGATTCCATATTAATATTTATGCATTTCAAGTCCATATTTATCAAAGTGTAAATAAGCACTACAACATTTATATATATATATATATAATCTATTTCTAATATAACAGTTAATTTGTTTTTTGTAAACACCAATTCTCTCTAGCTATATATCCTAGCTAACATGAATGGGGATAAAGAAAGTGTAGTAATTTACAGAAACCCCAAGTGGGCAACACACACAGCAATCAGGGCAAGAGCCTGAGATTAAGCCTCCTGAGCCAGACGGAGTGCATGACCATGTGCAACATATCGAATTGCTTGGCAGGCCGGTTGACCACAAAGTGTCTCTGCACCTGCATAACCCCCTTCTGCTTATTCATATACTCATGCACTGAAACGCTTTGTAAAATATCCTTCAGTTGCGGTATCTTCGCCACCGGAACGTGAACTGAGAACTGGGTCCAGTCGAGCACATCGCTGAACGGAAGAACATAAGAGTCGGAAATGATGACCGGGACACAGCCTGCGTATATGGACTCGACCACTCTCGGGCTCGCCACTTCGTACCCACTTGGGCACAAGCAGAACTTACTCTGGCCCATTAGAGCTGTGTAGTTTTGGGTCTCGGGGAGGTAGTCGTGGACTTGGATTTCTTCGTCTTTGTTCTTCCAGTGCTCGAAGAGGACCTTTCTGACGTCGCCGTGGTCGCCGCCGGCAAAGAAGGCAAAGATTGGCCGGTTTTGAGGGGGGTGGAGGAGGAGGGGAGGGCCCAGTTGTCCGAAAGGGATTTTGATTTCCGGGAGGGACACGTCACGGATGGGTTGGAAGCCTTCGGAGGAGTTGGCATTGCAGAGGACGCGGATGAAGTTCTTGAAGAGCTTGGGGTGGGCAGCTGAAATGTCCGGTGCCTGAAATGTTAATTCAACAAAATCATTAAATTAATTAGTGAGAAATGTGATGATGGATCGATCGATGAATGATGAAACGTAAAGGTAGTTTACCCAATCATGACAAGAAACGAGGAAATGGTCAGCCCCATTGGTCCTGTTCCAGAAAGGATATCTATTGGAAATGACAGAAATGTAGTCCTTGATGATGTTCTGAAGGCGTAGGCGTGAGTAGGTGGTGTAAGGCCTGTACACATATCTCACGATGTTGACAACACTGATGGGGAGGAAAAACGCGAGGGCATTATCGGGCTTTTTAGCTGCAAATGGGCTGCTGCTCCCAACACCCAACTCGTCCATGAACTGCCCTTCAATTGAGTAGATGTCGTTCATTGGCCCTTTGTGGACCAGCGGTGGCTCTCCTTCTTTGTACGACCAAATTCGGAACCTTTTCTCCATCTCTATGTGGCTCCTGCCAATCGTAATTAAATAAAACAAAAAAATTATATTAAGTGTTTCAAGAAATAAATATTATGGCTTCTTTATTTTTAAATAGCATTTTGCCATTTTGGTGCCTGCCCTTGAATCCATAGACTACAGCTACAAGTACTTGTGCATGCATGTTGATGTGTGTGTGCATGATATATAGTCACATGCATGTAAAAAGTATATACGCTTACTAATGTCTTCCCCTATGTCACAGATAGCTTAGTTAATATGGGACCATTAAGTAGAATGGTTCTTAGTCCTTAAAAACCTTGAATATGTGCTGGTTATTGGTTGATTCTTGAAGGAGAGAGAACCTAGGATACTTTTCTGTTAAGGCTAATTCTGAGGCTTTTCTTGGAGGGTTAGAGGCTAGTTAAGGCTGGGCGTAGGGTGGCTAGGATCAATGGTGGACTCAATCGTAAGAGTTTGATGAAAAAGACTGATTGTCTTTTGCTTGGGAACTACGTACTTGTTCGAGGAATCCCCAGCTTAATGGGAAAAATAGGGTCAATTCAACCATCAATGATGCTTGTGGTTGAGTTTGTAAAATTTTTTCCCTCACAATAAATGGTAATATAATTAATATATAAGAGAGTATTTTAGGATTTTATATTCACTCGTTACATGTAAATTTTTATCCACCTTAATTAATTACAGAAATAAGCATTTCCGAAAGCACTAGTCATGACCGACTCATATTTTCACCACCATTTGTAACATAAACACTATATCTATGAGAAATTGTTGTACAAATCAGTCCTATATATACAACTTTCCTATCAATCATCGTATGATTTCACAACTATATCATATAATGTCACATACATACAATAACTATCGTGCTTCTACAAACTATCCATCCAATATTAAAGAATAGTAATCATTTCCTATGCCTAACGGACGGGGACCATACAAGAATCTAGCCAGTACCGTAAGGTCCGTAAGTCAGAATGCTAGTCAGTTTAAGAATCTAAGATTGTGACAGCCCAAGGAGGATAAAGAACTGCAACCAAAAAGTCCAAATCTAAGTGCAACTCAAAGTTCTAAATCATTTATGAATCGAATTTATATTCATTAAATCATTTACCAATGTATTGCATACTGCAATCTGTGAAAATTAGTGCCAGAGCTGTGTGTAAACACGAAATAGGCAAAAACCCGTTTACTCAATCCCTATGGTCTGCCACTACAGCACCATGCTATGTAATAAGGCTACCTTTTGGGAACCCCAAAACTTGAATGACTATTACTCCTCATAAATGAACTCTAAATTTCACATCATTTTATGGGTAATTAAGCTGCTTAATTGCCCTTTAATTCATAATGTCATTAATTCCAGGAAAATAGCATCTGTGGAGGCCTTGAGTTGGTGCCGATTTGACTCAAACTCGGATAAAATTTCACTGAAATTATTAAATTATTCAAAACAAGACCAGGTCTAAGAAGCTAGCTAGAGAAAGTAGGAGAAAGATCTTAACTGATGAAAGGAATAAGGGTTGATGTAAACGGATCCTCTGGGCACATAATCCTCCTCCTTGTATGATGTGTAGCTTCTTGATCGAGCTGCTTCCCTTATTGCAGCTCTCGCTCTTGACAACCCTTCTTCCATTTTCTCAAACTCAGTCTTATTATTTTTTTGGATGAATAACTCGGTCTTATTCACTTGCACCTGCATATACACAATATCAAATTAACAAATTAAATCTAACCCATCAAAACCCATAATTTGTTTTTTCATTTTTTGGCCATATATGAGAATTGTTAATGAACAGAATAAAACCCATCAATGAAATTCTCTCTCATTAGAATCATACATGCACATGTATATATATGACTCTGTCTTATCTCTCCTTGACTTGTTTTGTTTGACCAAACTGAGGCAATTACACACAAAGAAAAGAATGTGATCATGACTTACAATACTAGAAAGATGATGATCATAATCAGGATAATGATGAGTACTATTTGTGCTGGCATTGATTTGATGATCGCTCCGGCGGCAGTCAATATTGGGGTTATAAGGGAATGGGAAGAAGTGAAAATGGTGGTTGATGGAAGAGAAGAAGAGGATGAAGAAAAGAGAAGGGTAGAGTAAACAAGTGCCGGTGCAACCCAAGCCAGCCATGCCCCAACACCTACACCGCCGGCCGGCCTTGTATTGTTTGTGATCAAGGAAAGAGAAAAAAACTGGTGTTGTTAGGTCTTGGTGGGAAGGCAATGGTAGAGGAGGAGGAGGAGGAGAGGAGGAGAAGTGATCAAAGTTGAGTGTGATACTATGAGTCCTTTGGGCAATGACTAAAATCTGATATATCATTTTGTTTCCTCGTGTGTAGGAGATAAATATCAATCTGTTTTTGGTTACAACTAGGATAAATATTTATAGTTATAGGAATGCTAAAACACTTTCTAGCTGGTTAGCAAATTAATTATGTATTAACCATTACTCTTTTGAGCCCATTCTAAAATGTAAAATTTTTGGTAATGTGATATATGGTTTAAAATTTTCTTTTAGGAATCTTCAAGAATTATTATTGTCAAAAATAATGTTATTCATAATGTAGTTTTGTGAATGCATCTTTTAATTATTTAAGTGTAATGAAATAAATGAACGAGTAATACATTATATATAGTAAAATATAAAAATAAATGTGATAATTAAATAACTAAATTGTGATTAATTGTTTTTACAAATATAACCCTTAAAATGAACCTAAAAAATGAATCGTTTAAATTATAAATTAAATGACATTATTGCTGGTATAAAAACAAAAAAAACAAAATTCCCGTTTCAATTCACGTAGTTAATATTTGTATTTGGGTATATATAGAGTGCTACATATGTGGTTGGCTAGCTGCAGAGTGCTACATTTCTGGTTGGCTAGCTGCAGAGTGCTACATTTCGTCTCTCTTTTCAATTTCCATTATTTGTAAAAATCATTGAATGAGAGTCTCTTTTGTTCGAGTAAATGAGAGGCTTACCATTGTACAGCATGATGGAAAGGAAAACATAAATAGTGGCTTATCAAAAGGAGTAGGCCAGGCTTCGTGATCACCCCTGAGCTATTTTTTTACTACGATGATATAATTAAAGTGATGCTATTTGACCTGGCCAAAAAAAAAAAATTGATGCTATTTGCGGGCATATCCATTTTTTTCTCACTACACATTCTTTTCTCACCTTATACCCCTTTTTCTTTGTCTTTTTCTCATTTCTCAAAACACACCTCCAAAATATTCAAAATACTATCTTTTACACACACACCCCAAAATATTCAAAATACTCTTTCCCCATCTTTCCTCTCTCCCTTTTCTCTTCTCTCTTTCTTTCTCTCTCTACTCACTGCCAAATCGGTGGACTTACATTGTGAATATCGATCGGGCTGGGTATGGGGGGTGGCCAGGGCTAGGCTAGGCAAGCCGGGGTGCTTTCGATCTGCAACCAATCGAAGCAAGAGAGAGGGGGGGAGGGAGATGTCGGCGGGTTGAACTGTCAACAACTATCACGTGGCGGAGTTGAGGTCGGAGTGGGATCTTGGGTGGTTGGGTTGAGGTATGTTGTCCTTTTCAATAATTTAGGTTTGAGTTAAAATGGTAATTTACTAAAAGCCGGGGTGCTTCCGATCTGCAACCAATCGAAGCGAGAGAGAGGGGGGGAGGGAGATGTCAGCGGGTTGAACTGTCAACAACTATCACATGGCGGAGTTGAGGTCGGAGTGGGGTCTTGGGTGGTTGGGTTGAGGTGTGTTGTCCTTTTCGATAATTTAGGTTTGAGTTAAAATGGTAATTTACTAATAAATAGGAAGGGATATGTAATGAGAGAAATAAGATGTGCAAATAGCAGTCCTCTATAATTATCACATAAATTATTATATTTTCTCAATCAAATTTTGTATTGAGTGGCTCACCCATTAAATTTTCAAACACACATTAATTGATAATTGTATCCTTCAATTATTTTTGAATTTTTTCTTTACAAGATTGTTTTTAAATGAGGCTATGCATGGTCAACCATGCATAACATCATGGCTAGTGGCCAACCATTTCCTTAATGTTTCCTGTTAAAAAATTAATAGAAATTTATTAAATACCAAGTTTTAATACTTTTTTACAAAATCAGTTTTGCTCATAATTTTTAGGTTTGGCTACTAACTAATGAACTTGATTTTTAGAATAGGTCACAAATTTACAACTTATTTGTTTTGGACTTTATTTGTTTGACAAATTTGCAATTTGGTATTTAAAGTCAATTAACCTTAAAATTAACAGGATTTTGAAATAAAAGGTAAATTCTATTTCCAAAGGACACCCAATTTACCATCACACGTAAGAGAAACAAAAAAAAAAAGAGAGAGAGAGAAATGTAAAGAGACATACCTATACAATGAGCATTTGGTAACCAAGAACAAAATCCAACATAAGTATAACAGTCCACCTATGCATAACTCTAAAAACAAAGAATTACAGAGAATACGCAACAATGGAGATCAGATCTCCACTTATATCACCATAAGAACAGCAGAACTTCCTCTGATTTTGAACAAAACTGGAAAATCAAACAAGCGATTTGATCACCATCGGAGGGGTCATGCTTAAAAGCAGATGACCTCAGCTAATTATTGATAAGACCAAAGCCAGGAAGATAAATGAACTTGAAGAGAGAAGAGAATGAAGCTGTATAGGGGTGATTGTTTCAGATGTGGAATTGACGAGAGAGAGAGAGAGACACACACACAGAGTTTATTAAATCAGCATCCGACAATGCCAACAAAGAAGTTCTAAAAACAAGAAATTTTCGAGGGAGATTGTGTGGTTTGCAGTCAAAAAAGGGCAATTAAAGAGAATATAGTATCTAACACAGAGGAGTGCATGAGCTGGGGTTTCCTACCCCTTAAGAATCCCTAGTTTCCGGAGTGATGCTCTTATGTCATTACCAGACCGTCCTTCACTTTGAGTGATATTGGGACTGTCAGATGGAAGGACATCTTCTAAAGCATAATTTCTGTTAGCATGAAGCTTACGAGCACTGCAGCTAACTCCCTTCAATATCACAGTTTTGTGTACCCCGCCAAGCAAGCCTTCATAGTCCGTGTCCCCACATTCTCCCACGAAGACAACAATGTTTGACAAGTCCAAGGCCCAACGGACATACAGATACCTGGAGATTATAAATTAGTGATTTGTGATTGTAATCCACAGTAGAGAAAAATCCATGGTAAATTGTAATTGCTATCTAATCCTAAAGAGAGGAGGCAGTGTCAGATACAAAAGAGAAAAACAGGGTATGGTGGGTTCATAGGAATGCATATAAATATTAATTTTCCATGCATTCTGTTTCCTTCCATCATTGAACAATGAAATTTGTTTCTTTCTTACAAGTTTCAGTGAGTCTCCTTCAGTAGTTGTTGTTTAGACTTATTATCTCAGTATATAGGACAATAGAGTAGTAGGATATAGTAAAATTTGAAGTTGTGAACAACCAATGAATAGCATGTAGAGCCAATCGTTTGAAACTAATATATAAAAGTATAAACAGCAGAGATAAATGGCTGGCAAGGAGAAACAAATGATGTCTGCATTTATACCTGAGGGCTTGTGATCTAGAAGCCAACACAGGGATAACATTCGCCCTCGGACCATTCTGAGAATATATAACATGGCATCGGAGAGCCTGAATTCTCATCAGTTTCCGGAGTTCCTTGACAGGGGGAATCTGTGATGACATAATGATAGACATTAAAAAGAATTTAAAAGCAAGAAAAAGAAGATGCAGTAATTCTGAAGCAATGAACCTTAAAGTAATAAAATAGAAAAATGTAATGTGCAACACTAAATATCACCCCTAACACAAAAGACATGGAGGGTTGATGAGAAAATATCAACCCTTTCAGTTGAGATTTTCATGAGTGAAATACAAAGAGATTTTACCAATGCTGGATCTTTCACATTAAAGGCATAGCAATGGTTAGTTGATCTTGATCCATCTTCTATAACAGTTTCTCCTCCTTTTTTTTCGTTGATAGAAGCAACCCACCGAACCAAAGTCTTTCTCAAACCTTCTCCACCCCAACGGTATTCAGTGTGTGAACGGTAATCTAAGTCTACCACAAAGGGAAGCCCAGAAGGACTATCCTCAGAGCTTGCAGATGGATAGTAGAGCTCACTGCCACTGTTACAGATAAAAGCATCAAACTCTGATGTGCTCAAACCTCCTGAGACCAGAACAGAGTGTATCTCAGATATGGCCAAGGCTGTTGACAGTATCAATCCTATGGATCCTGTATCCTTATCCTTCCCTGCTGCCTCAACAACCTTTTCAATAATCTCAACAAACTCTGAAGTTGTATCACAGTCCACAGCAATTACAAATACATACTTCCTTTTTCTGAATGCCGGAAATTTTCCTGCCCCAGTATTGTTGTCTTCTTTCTCTGTGGAACCACACTTTTGACTGCCCCCTAAAACACCCTTTGACAATGTTAAAACAGCCTTCTCTTCCGTATTCTTTCCTTCAGCAGCCTGTTCTTCAGTATCTAAAGCATTATCAAGAGCACCACCCCCTTCCATTTTCTCACCATCCAATGAGAGCTTCAAGTTCAAAGATAAATCGTGTATATCCCTCAATGAATCACCCGGTGAATCTGATTCTGAACTATCAAATTCAGCGGTGCTTCTTTGCCATTGTGGCTGCCTTGGTTTGCAACTGGTTATGCGAGATAAGTATGTCTTACAATGCTCTGGCCATGAGAAAAGGTGAATGTTTTTCAGTCCACTCTGCCTGCATCTTGCCCAAAGTTGCTTATCCGAAACAAGCTTCAGAAGGGCATCAGCAACTGACTGCTGATCATGGGGGTCAATTAGTAGACCATTGTCAAGAACCTATCACAATTTAGTTGTCCGTACTCAGTATTTGATAAGGTAGAATTGAAAGTTTAACTCACCACAGCTCCAACAAAAAAATAAGAAAATATATCAAATGAATAGGAATGTGCTCCAGGATGGACATACCCGATGAATATCAACAGGACCCCCATTTTTTGTGGCAACAATAGGTAAACCATGAGCTGCTGCCTATTCAACAAAGGATCTTCTGTTGGATTTTATATAAATTAACATCTGAAATGTATTCCTCTGATGAGATAGAGACATGTACCTCAATTAAAGTAAGGCCAAATGGCTCAATGAAAGCTGGATTGATGAAAACACCCTGCCAAGAAACCAACAATACAGGTACTAGATAACATGAGCCATATATTTTTTCTTGGTCCAAGAGTTGAATATCATGTCAAAATGATTGACAAGCATGCCTAGCCAAGTTTGTTTCTAACTTGAAATTAGCATGACTTTGAACCTGACTAGACATAAAACATCCAGGCTGAGTGAAAGGCATTTACCTAAAAGCAAACTGCATACACCGAGGGCTAGTTGGATTATTTGGTATTGTTATGTTCTTTAAGGAACCGCAAGTGGTTACTCAAGTTGCAACACTACTATTAAAAGATGAAGTACCTTTGTTTTTGCTGCCAGACGATAGATTTCAGGAACATCATACTGCTTGTGGTGTTTTGGATATGCCACGTGACCATAAAGATCGTATCTGTCAATCAGCTTAAGAATGGAAAGAAGCACGGAGGCATTTGTGCTGGACATTTCATCAATATCGTCACGGTTTCCCATTATCAGTGTCTGTAGTGACAGAAAATGTGAAAGTAACTGAATAAAACCTATATATAAAACATAATTTTTGTTTTTTAAAAAACAAACTGAAGAAAGGAAGCCTTATATATTTGTCAGAAGATTTCTTGAGTTACACAGTAGGAAGGTGCAGTTAAAGAATTTGACCATACAAGGTTAGCAAAATCCCTCAGTGGGCGACACTCTCCAAATGCTTTGACTAAAGTAGTAATATTCTTTTTAGGATCTGCCCTGGCAAGGGCAAGTATCATGGGCTTGCGTGGATTGGTAAAGAAACGCATAATCTGCAAACACAAAAATCATTAGTCCTAACATTCTAATCAAAATATCTATAGGACAACCATAAATGAAAGGATCAACACATAAAGCTATTAGGCTTAAAAATCCAAACTGTGGAGAACATGAGAAGAAAGAATAGTTATAACCTCTGACCAAATTTGCGGGTCAGGAGAGGCAGAACTATCATCAATTCTATCCCCTTCCCCATCCACATCACTATCTTGTGGAACAATATGATTAAATTCCATTCCAGGAGGCATTACCTAACCATAACAACAAGAATTGGATGTTAGTTAGAATAGCATTCCGATCACCAAATATAATGGTGCTTTTAGCACATAAGGGAGGCCAAAAGTTTACAAAGACTAAGGAGAGATAAATATTTGAATACTTACAACCGTGCGAGGCATAAATCTGCCATGACAGCTCACGCCCCTTTTGATTCTTGCTCTTAGTTTGCGTTCTAGTATTGGATCAAAGCCATCATATAAGCGCCATTGCGATTCTATCTCCTGTCTAGTGCTGGTTATAACAATCTCAGATGCATCAAGGGTTAACTCCTCAGCTTCTATCCGTCTCATTATTTTGTATGTCGAATTTATTTCTTCTCTTGATTGGCGTCCTTGTTTTAAAATTTGTTCAAGCTTATCACGTCCGAGTGAGTGACCGGTAAATATCATTGGGACATTCAAAGCTCCAGATAGAAGAGCGGCAGAGTCACCTGCATCTGCATAATGTCCATGAATTGCCACAGGCCAGACTGGTTGGCCACCTCCAATTTGTTCTCCCAGAGCTTTGGACATCTGTATAATGTGGTTAAGTGCGCCGTCAACAAACTCAGGAATGTGGGGCCAAAGCTGTTCTTTTGGAATGTATTTATCTCGTGGGCCAAAAGGTATACGGATTATATAAGCCCCACTACTCTCCCCAAGCTCCTCTTTTGAATTCTCAGAGTTTACTGGATTCAGCATTTCAGTAGGTTCCCCATAACTCCAATCCACATCTGGAGCTGATACTTGTCTTGTTAGTAAATCAACCCGATAAACTCCAGGCATTGTACCTAAGGCCCTGGCAAGTTCTACTACATACTTGACCTGATAATTGTCAAAAAATTTATACGTACTCAAATGCAAGTAATAAGAGTGGCCAAAAAAAAAAATGCAAGTAACAAGAAAGTTTATGATTCTAGTTGATAATTTCTTCGCTAATCATTGACTAAATGCATAACCACATCGAAAGAAATATTGGAAACAACAGTTTGTACTCCACCAAACGTTACCTGGCCACCTGTATCAGAATCACGACCAAGCTCCATGTTTTCACCACGTATCAAGCCATGAACACTGCTTGTTAAAAAGAATCAAATACTATCATGTATGCCAGAGATATCATAATCACTTTATTTAGACATTATGTGTATCAAAAGAGATCTATTTCAAATATAAAAGTTCAAATGCATAAAATAAAATATAAAAAAAAAGGTTCAGTTCATGCCTTATCAACACTATGTAGAACTTCTTTTCCCTTTGTTGAGCAGCCCAGTTTTCCATCACATCCACTGAACTGATCCTACGCATTTTTCCTCCTTTGCTGTCACTTTGAGCTGACATGTCACCCACTGTGTCTCCTTTCTCTCCTTCAGATAAGTCTTCTGACATATCCTCAGTTGCCTCTCTCCTGCCTCGTTCACGTTCAAGACGACGTCTAGCTGTGCGCTGAGCTTCTTCTCCCTCAAGCTGTTCAATTGGGAAAACAACAAAACAACACCACAAACATTTCAAAGCTAAAAACTTACACCATTAAATTCACTTCCACTTAGTCATTACTCAGAAGACTTGTTTCCAATGATTCCAAAATAAATTGAGATACAATGATTTAATGTAATTATAAATCCAGATTTCCTTGTAACAACGCCAAAAAAACTAAATCCATCTTTGCATAAGCAACATTGAACCCCACAAACCATAATTTTTAATTTTTTTTTAATCCTTGTTTCATTTAACGAATTTTCAATTTTTTTCCATTTTCTGAGCTAAAAATTGGAAAAATAAGGCAATAATAAGCAGCTCAATAGAATGAAATCATCAACAAACAGAGAAGACACAAATTAAAAATTCCAAATCAATGAAGAACCTGCTTCTTTTTGCGAGCCAAATTCCAAATCCGCCAGCACATGTTCTCCAACCTGGTGTTCCTCTCCTCGGGACTCCTCGCCGTCGCTGCCGCCTGCATAGAGATAGAGAGAGAGAGAGAGATCAGAAACAAACGCAACGAAAAATGTAAACAGAAAATGTGAAATTAATTGTGAAGTGGAAGAAGAGATTGAAATCTGATTAATCGTACGTACTCGAACCCAGGAGCGGTGGAGATCGGTCTCATCGTAGCGAGTGATGACCTCCTCGACGAAGTAGCGGGTGGGACTGAAACGACCGCGTTCTCGGAGAAGCAGCGAGGTTTTGGCGTCGTCGAGGCCTGGTCCGACGTCGAGGATGGCCTCCAAGTAGCTGTTAACCCAGTCGTTTCCCGCCATTGTTACGTTATTGGCTTTCTTCTTATTAATTTACAGAGCCAGAAACAGAGTAACTGCTTACAGTTTTATATATAGTTTTGGTCTGTTTGGAGAGAGAAAGTGAGAGAGTGAGAGAGAGAGAGAGAGAGAGAGAGAGAGAGAGAGATAAAGACAGTTATGGTGGTGATGTGCTGGAGGGTTTGACAATGACGGAGTAGAGAATTAGAAATTGGAGAGAGTGATCGAGTGAGAGATACGTTTCCGGAGAATTTTTCCTCATCAACTTTGCGATTTCTCAGGAAAAAGGTTTTGTATATTAACTTATTTTTTAAATTATACCAACTAAATTCCTTACGCAAGTTAACTTCCCATAAGGCCCAATTTGACACTGTAAAAATTAAATTAAATTGTTATATGTGTGAGATCCATTTTATATGATTTTTTTTGGGAACCATACTATTTGATTAGATCTCCATGCACATTGTAAAGCAGGGATCACTTGAGATGGTCACCTATCAAAATTTTTCAATGCCAAACTCAAATAAATATAATGCTAATAACTATTTAGTCTAATGAATGATATTCATTTTCTAATGTCGAAATAAGTTATAAGTTTAAAATTTATGAATAATAGTTGATTAATTCAAAAAAAAAAACCACTCACTATGAAATTGCAAAGTGATTACAACTAATAATCGTGTTGAACTAAGCCTAACATTAGAAATTTTTTTATTAACAAATATCGTCTATTAAATTTAAACATAACCTCTTCTAAATGAGAAATTGAGTGTCATCTATTATATTAAATAGTCATTGAATTAACAATAACATGATTGACCAATAAATAAAAATTATGGATGCTTATTTCATTAAATTTTGGCAATTGACAACAATCTAATAATTAAATTTGTATATGACGTC
>QANT01000819.1:0-11835 GCA_003254885.1 Purshia tridentata
GGTGGGGGGGTGTGGTTGTTTAGAAATGTTTTTCCATTAGAAGAATTTTTGAATTTTGGAGAGTACCCAAATTTGTGGGGAATCACATAGCGCTTGTATCTTATAGCTTTCTCTGAAACAATAAGGTATTGACTACTGAGGTCTCACAACTGCAGAGTTGTATGCTCAACGTCAAGTGGTCTAAGATTGATTCTGAGTTGTTCTATGGTACTATATTTTTCTTTCCAGTGACGAAAACTCACCCAATGGACTAACTGGGATCCTTTTCTATTTGTTGGTTTCTTTCTATCAGGCTTCTTTCACGGTTAATATTACCCTTTGCGGTTCACAAAATTCCTCGTTCCAAACACAGTGCCTTTTGGGTTCCAGTGATTCAAGTTTTTGCCAGCTTCAACCTTCTGTTGTCAATTGTGGTAGGCTACTTATTTCTTTTCATAGTCCCTATATAATGTTCTCGATAACTTCAGCCACCATAAGTTGCGTTATGGGCTCTATTGTTACCATTAACAGCAGTGCGTGTTATATGCAGATGTCTGTCAATTTACTGAAATTCAAAAAGAGATATTGGTGGGAGGATTGCTATGTTTGGGCAGGTCGCTCACTGCTTTTGTCCTGACTAGTATCTTTGAAGTTACTCATTTGTAGTTTTGTGTACTATTTGAAGAATCTTTTGCTTTCAGTCTGGGTTGAAGCTCCATTTGGCTTTGGTTTACTACTGAGCTGTCGCATATCACAGGCCTTTCAACTATATTACATTTTTGTCAGGTTAGCAAACATTTTACATACTCGAGAAATTAATATTGGATTAATCCAATATTGCCCTTGCGCTGCAACTCATCAAGTACTTGACTTGATTAAACCATTATGCTGGCGGACATCTCTATATGAGCTAAAACCAATTCAGAAAGATAGTTAGGTTACATTTGTATTGGACCACTCTGGATAACCTGTGTGCTCCACTTATGTGCAATTGATATTTCAGGAGGTGTTTACCACCAATCAGATCTTATATTTTCCTTCCACTAATTCTCTTGCCATGGATTGCTGCGGCTGCATGTAAGAATATCGGAATTGCTTCATAGTTCATACTTGGATAACCACTACAATTGCCTGCCTTACATAATGTCTCTTGTATGCTGCAGTTATCCATATTAAAAAGCCTCTAAATGATCGATGCCACATGGGGACTCAGTGGATCATCCCAGTCGCGTCCCTCCACACAATGTATGTTGCCATTTTGGTTGGGTTCACTGTGGCTATTTGGCATATAGAGTTCAGGTTTGATGAACTCAGAGACCTCTGGCGGGGAATACTTGTCTCTGCCTCTTCTATTGGTACACCACTGTGACCTGCATTGGTTTGTTCTATGAAATTCAAAATTATATGGGTTGTATATCTTTTATTCCAAATTCAGTCTACATGCTGATTAGTTTTAATAATAAATGGCCTGATGGAATGAGATGTCATAAATACAGTCTTATTAAATGCCTAGGAAAAATTAACATCTCTGTTATAAATATTTTTGATGTTTTTGTCTGCATAAAAAGAGTATATTCACCATCAAAACTTTTTTATGTGTCAAAAACAAGACTTATTAGGTCCACTGATAGGAATCAAAATATATGTAAAGACATAACATCAAGAATATTTTGTCAATTTATTATTTTACATTAAATGGCTTTGAAAAGGGGGAAAGCACAATTGTCCAAGCATTTTTGGTTGTTTCCTTGGCTATTATATAGGAGTTATTGAATCAGTACAACTTGTTGGCGCTGCATTTTTTAACTAGTTCTTATTATTGCTTCCAGGAGTATGGGTTGCTGCCTACATTTTGAATGAAATTCATGATGATATCTCATGGCTTCAAGTTGCCTCTAGATTTCTGCTTTTAGTTATGGTATGATTTATTATCTGATAGTAGCTTGCATGTTATGCACTGGTATAGAATTCTTCCAACTTATGTTTTTGGCTAACATTTTTAAGGGTATATATTGCAGACAAGCGTTCTTGTATTAGCTTTCTTTTCGATATCAAGTTCACAACCGCTTCTATCACAAATCAGCTTGAGGAAAAGGGAATCTCTAGCATTTGAGACAATGGGGCAGGCTCTGGGCATACCTGACAGCGGACTACTATTGCAAAGGGAACCAGCACCAGTGATAGATCCTAATCAACCACTTGATAAACTTCTTATGAACAAAAGATTCCGTCAGTCCTTCATGACATTTGCAGACAGGTGTTCTGTTCTTCCTTAAGTTTCATTTTTGAAATACATTTGCAGGGATAAATTTATGCAGAAATATGCTCTTGAGTAAAAATAAATGGAAATTGTGAATTTTCCAAGGCTCAAAATAGTGAATTTTCCAGCCAAATGGAAACCTTCAAATTATATATATCTTTTCACAAACTTTCATTGGAATCTATTTTCTGTAGGGACAACTGAGACTATAAATAAAACAATTGATTGTGTGACAGATGATGTATTTATTTTATTCTATTTGTTCTTCTTAATCACAGTTGTTTGGCAGGGGAGAGTGTTCATTTTTATGAGGAGGTGCATGAACTTGGTAAAATACCTGTGGATGATCCTGTAAGAAGGATTTACATGGCACGGCATATCATTGACAAGTATATAACAACAGGTTGGTCTCACACCAGTTAGTAGTCACTTAAGTCTCATAAGTGTGTGGGGGCATGTATTTCAATTTTTTTCATACAGGTGCAGCAATGGAAGTAAACATTTCTCACCGAATCAGACAAGAGATTTTGACTACTTCCAATCTGGCACAACCAAATCTTTTTAATGGTGCACTAAATGAGCTGATACAGTTGATGAAAACGGTACGATGGTTTCTTGAGGTTCCCGAACTTTTTCTTATTTTCTTAATCAACTTCTAATTAGTATAATACTAGACTGGATTGATGTCTAAGCCTCTTTTTTTTTTTTGGTTCTGTTTTTTTCAACGGTCTTCCTGAAGAACTTGGCAAAAGATTTCTGGTCATCCACGTTCTTCATGAAGTTCAAAGAAGAAGCCAGAATGAGATCTGGGGGCCAAGAGCTGGAACCGATGGCAGGTTGGAACCATTTCACCAGGTTGAGTTCTGTGCATGGTGCTGATGATCCATTTCACCTAGAACAAGAACCATTTTCAATTGGCTCTAGCTGAAACTTTTAAGACCAAGGCCCATAATGATATAACTGGAACTTTGCTTGATCATATTGGTATGGTATTGTCAAGTGTAGCTTAAGCTGCCCACAACAAATATATCTTGCGCCAGTATAAATATACTGATTGAAAATTAAGAAGCGGTAACAACTGCAAAAAGCCATAATTTTCTGTTAGCGATTCTTCCAAATTAGGATGGACTACTGTACCAGAAGAAAACACACTTTTACCATTCAAACAAAACTCCAGTTGATTGTATTATAAATGGATCAAAAAATATACTAAATTATCGGTCAATTTTGGACCTCATTTATTTCTAATAAGTGAGATACAAACGTATATACTTTACATCATTAGGTAAACAAGTTTGCTGAGTCTAACATTAATGTATTTACCTCACATTCTAGATTCTAGACTAAGCCCGGTCCTCCCCTTTTAGCCTCCTTTCTTAAAATAAAAACACTTCATTTCACGGCACAAGCTACAGTTGTTAGATAGCTGTCAATTTTGATAATAAAGGCCCTCGTTATTTATGGGAATAATACACATGAGAATACATGAATATTTTACGTTGTACAGGAATACTAGCTGCCGTGATCATGGTATTTTTTTGGAACCACAACCTTAATTAGTTAATGTTCATCAGGATGGCCACTGTGCCTGGCCACCCACCCACTCACGTTCATGAATTTATGACCACAACCTCCGTCGTTAATAATCATTAATGAGTTCAATTTTTTGTTTTTTGTTTTTTTGGTTTTTCAACTTCACTGACAAGCATGGTAAGTGAAAATATATAGGTCTTGGTTGAGTTGATAGATATTACATGAACCACATTGTTAATAGAAATGAAAAACAACGCCCGGACTTAGGCAAGTGGGGACCGTGACTTTATCAATTGGTCTCCTTTCCAAATTCTAAAGCGACGCCCGGAGCTGTGTCTCTACCCAACCCAAGTGCCAGAAAAAATGGTTCCAACTACATGCATTCTTCACCACCTAACAACCCAACCCATCTGGTTCCTCCTTCTCTCTTCCCTCGGTTTCTTCATCATCCTCAAGCAGTCAACCTCTCTGGCCAAATGGGTTTTCATCACTCTTCTCAGACCCCCCAAAAACCTAGCAACATCATACGGCTCATGGGCCTTGATCACTGGTGCCACTGACGGCATAGGAAAGGCCTTTGCCCACCAACTAGCCAAGAAAGGCCTCAACCTCGTTCTAGTCAGCCGGAACCCCACAAAGCTCAACTCAGTCTCGGAAGAAATTCAAGCACAAGCCCCCAATACCCAGATCAAAACTATTGCTTTCGACTTCTCCAATGGCTTCGACGGTTCCAAGTTGATAGAACAAGAGATCAGAGGGTTGGAGGTAGGCGTTTTGATAAACAATGTGGGAGTTACGTACCCAGCTGCTAGATTTTTTCATGAGGTGGGTGAGGAAGTGTGGATGAACATTTTAAAGGTGAATGTGGAGGGTACTACTAGGGTCACCATGGCTGTCTTACCAGGGATGCTTCAAAGGAAGAGAGGTGCCATTGTCAATATTGGGTCTGGGGCAGCCATTGTTGTTCCTTCTCATCCTCTCTTCACCATCTACGCCGCTACAAAAGCGTAAGCATATATAAATCATCACAAAATTCAAAAACCATGCACACAAATTAACCAGCTGTTTCGATCTGCTCGATCTATTTTTCTGTTTCTTAACTATTTAGATTTCATTATTTATTTATAATAAGTGAAAAATTGTCAATCTGTAATGTCATCTGCTAAACTAATGGGTAAACAACAATTGAGATAATAAAGAATCATTAAGATAGCCCAGTAAAAAAGACAGTAGAATTTACCCAAGTGATCCCTTGTCTCACAATGTGTTACTGTTACTGCACGCAGTTCCATGCTTGCCTAGCTAATAGCTAGCTTCCACGTATGAATTGTGAAATGTATATTTTTACTGTATATGCAGATACGTGGATCAATTGTCAAAATCACTGTATGTGGAATACAAGCAGTACGGAATTGACGTGCAGACTCAGGTGCCATTATACGTAGCAACAACAATGGTGTCAAAGGTTGCTTCAATTCAAAGGTCGTCCCTGTTCATACCATCGCCAGAGGCATATGCAAAGGCAGCGATTCAGCGCATTGGCTACGAACCTCGCTGCACACCGTTTTGGGCTCACTCCCTTCAATGGTGCTTCGCGCGCTTTCTCCCCGACTCTCTTCTCGATGCTTGGCGCCTCTCTATCGGTATAAACAGAAGGGCCGGAAAGCTGTTTGCGTAAAACATAAATTAAAGTCTCAATACAGTTTTCTATTTTTGGGATTCGATCGTTATTGTAAATTTCTAGTTTTTTATATTTTATTTTATCAGAATCGTTATTGTAGTTGGTGGTTGGTAAGTGTAATAACTTTAATAGATCTGATATAAATGAAAATAAATAAATCTTTGAAACCATGAATTAACTATTTATCTAGAGCAACACATCCCTCCTGGTGTGGCGATAGCTAGCACTTACAAAATACGATGACAATTTTTTGGGAAGTTGGGAACACATGCTGCGGCTATTAATTAGGCTGTATTGTTCGTTCTGATATCATAAAAGAAACCCAAATATTAACTATCAAAGAACAAGCTAGTGAGTGTGAGTTGATGAAATTAACTTTCAAAATGCCAAAAAATTACCCTCCCATTAGAAAAAGGTTATAGCAAAGTAATTTAATAAAATAAGGGTAAAAATTGCAGACATTATCATTACTTCATTAGTTTAGCACTACTAACCACTTTTTATATCTCTAATAAACATCCAAACACCCATTTCATATTTATTGACATTGTAAGTGAATGTCAGACGCTATTAAGTATATACTAATATCTTATTTATTATATTCTTATATTAATTTATGTGTTTTAATATTCTTTCTTCTTTTTAAATTTTTATTTTTAATTTAATATCTAATATATAAATATTATGTAATTTACCATGTAAAATGATACAAAAATTAAATGATAAATATAACATTATTGTTAAATATGTTAAGTGAGATATTTTTCTAAATTTCACAAGTCTTTTGAAATAAAACCCGTTACATAAATAATACATTGGGCTGACCGAAAGCCCTTGCCTTTGGGCTTTGAAATGGCTTTAAAGGGTCTTGTCATAATAATAAAAGCTGTAGTACGTTGTAAGAAAAAGATGGTCGTGAATTTAATGGTGCCGAACTCCCTGATCAACGCTATGAATTACATTGTGAACAACTAATTTCTGGAGAGCTAATTCACTGGAAATGAAAATGCAAGAGTTTTTCATAATAGCAGCAAGCACTATAGGCTTCATATCTCTTTGTAAACCCTTCATCAATTTTCTCAGATGGGTATGGGTCATGTTTCTGAGACCCCCAAAGAATCTCAAGGACTATGGATCATGGGCTCTCATCACTGGCTCTGCTGATGGAATTGGCAGAGCCTTTGCCTTTGAAATGGCTTCAAAGGGTCTTAACCTTGTCTTGGTTGATCGAAATCCTTCAAACCTTGAAGCCACCTCCAATCAAATCCGTGAAAAATATGGTGCACAAGTTGAGGTTAGGAACATGGTCATGGACTTGGCCAAAATTAATGGGGAGGAAATAGCTAATACCATAAAGGAAGGAATCAAAGGTCTTGATGTTGGTATTTTGATCAATAATGCTGGGGTGGCTTACCCTTATGCAAGGTTTTTTCATGAGGTTGATTTGGAGATGATGGAGAACATTATCAAGGTGAACATGGAGGCTGCCACTTGGGTCACAAGGTCAGTGCTTCCAGGCATGCTCAAGAAGAAGAAAGGTGCTATTGTCAACCTCGGCTCTGCTTCCTCTGAGGCCTTCTCTTCTTTCCCTCTATACACTCTTTATGCTGCTTCCAAAGCGTGGGTTTTTCTACAACCTTTGTTTCTTACTTAAAGTTTTTCAGGAACAAATTTCAATATATCTGTCTTAATTGTCCCTCATGGAGCCCCAGTTGACCTTTCTTTGGGTAAATGCATGAAATCCCAATTAATCTTAGCTCCTGATTATGAAGTTCCCTTATGACTATGAGCTTTGGCAGGTACGTTTCAATGTTTTCAAGAAGCATTAGTTTGGAATACAAGCAGCATGGAATTGACATTCAGTGTCAGGTTCTCATTCTCCCCAGCCCTTTTCTTATGCTTCTTCTTCTTCTTCTTCTTTATTCTTTATTTGACAAGTACCCTAATCCTTCTGGATTTCACTGTTCATATTAAAACAATATTAAGTTGTCACTGTTTTTTTATCAAGTTGTGATGAAGGGTGTCCCTGCTGCTTCTTTATATTAATGCAGGCTCCTATGTTGGTGGCAACAAAGTTGGCAAAGGTAAAGAAACCCTCCTTCTTCATCCCATCACCAGAGAGGTTTAGCAAAGCAAGCATGCGATGGATTGGTTATGAGCATCTATGTGACCCCTACTGGGGCCACTCTCTGCTGTGGTTCATAACACACGCATTGATGCCCGAAGTGCTATTGAATGCCACCCTCTGGTGGTTCCTCATTGGAATGCGAAAGAGAGGCCAATTGAGGGAGTCGCAGAGAAAAAGATGCACCAACACCAAAATCCAAGAGAGTAATACATACACCGACTATTATCCTAATTAATTTTTACATTTCCAACTAAAATCGTAATATTTTGCTTCTTCAATAATTGAATCCATTATGGATGATCTTATTTATTTACTGTTTAGTAAAGAAATTGTCATGTAATTTTAGTAATAAAAGTTGAGATACTAGTTACTGGTTTTAGTATAAAGTTGTGCAAGAATATATAATAATGTTTGTCTTAGATATCTTTTCATGGTACTGTATGGTAAATTATTTTCACTTGATTAATAATGTTTTATTTTTTCAGTAATAGTTATATATTAGTTTAGTGTTTTTTTGCATACTAAAGAGAGGTGTTCCCTTCAGTGTTTTTTTCAACCATGCATGTTAAATTAAAAATAGATTGATATAGTAAAATAGAAAAATTTATAATTGTGTGTGAGTTATATATAAGTTGTGTGCCGATCTATCAATGATCCAATAAGATCAATTGTGCTTGATCAAAAAGAGAAAATAATTTATAAGCTACCACATGCATTGCATTCCATGCTTTCCTAGCTAGCTTTCACGTGTGTATGTCACTATGTATGGTTTCCATTTATGATTTATTAATAGCGAAATACTATTATTAATAAACTAAGGGCATGTTTACTTATCATCAATGGGAATGGAAACAATGGGAGTCATTCCCATTCAAGTGTTTACTTGCATTTGGGAATGATTCCCATTCCTATTGATGTGTTTACTTACTTTTGGGATTGATTCCGATTACTATTCCTGTGTTTACTTGCATTTGGTAATGGGAATCATTCCCATTCTCATGTTTACTAAACTTGAGAAAGGGAAAAAAAAAAATGGTGGGGCCCACCAAAATCAGGAATGGCATTCCTGATTTTGGGTGATTGCCACTCCTTAGGGGGAGTTCGGATTGGGGGAGGGGGAAAGGGAAAGAATTTTTTTTGGTCGAAAATACCCCACATTTTTAATGAAAATCCAAAACTACCCTTACATATAAATATAATTAAAGTGAAATTTTAAATTTGCAACTTAATTATACATATTAAGTTCACTCTGATTCCTGCTCACTCTCATTCATATTCACTCCCATTCATACACTCTCATTCCTACTCACTCCCGTTCATACACTCCCATTCCTGCTCACTCCCATTCACATTCCTACTCACTCCCATTCATGTTCACTCCCATTCTTGCTCACTTCCATTCCTGCTCACTCCCATTCCTGCTCACTCCCATTCATGCTCACTCCCATTCCTACTCATTCCCATTCACGTTTAGTAAACATGCCCTAAAGGCTAAAGCAGAGGGGTAGGGTAGGCAAGCTGTTTGCATAAAATACTGAATGGGCTAAAGGCCCAAAAACGAAATTGGTCACAAATGAACCTGGGTCTTGCAAACCCTACTATATTATGATTATAGACCGACTGAGGAGGCCGCAATTTAGAGTTCTCCTTTTTTGGTATTGAATATTTAATCGTAATTGTAATTTTTTATTTGTTTTAATTTTGATGTGTTGAATTGTTAATATTGCCTATCGGAGTTGGTTGTTGACTTGTTGACTTGTTGTTAAGTATACTGTGTAATAAAAAGAGAAACTTTATTCTCGCCTTTACTTTGTAAACTTTTACTTCAGTCTTTCTAGTTTCCGTACAGCTGATTTCCTGGAAATGGAATTGCCAGAATTTTTCATAGTAGCAGCAAGCACTATAGGCCTCATGACTTTTTGTAAATCCATAATCAATTTTCTCAGATGGGTATGGGTCATGTTTCTGAGATCCCCAAAGAATCTCAAGGACTATGGGTCATGGGCTATCATCACTGGCTCCACTGATGGAATTGGCAAAGCCCTTGCCTTTGAAATGGCTTCAAAGGGTCTCAACCTTGTCTTGGTTGGTCGAAACCCTTCAAAGCTTGAAGCTACCTCTAATCAAATCGGTGAGAAATATGGTGGACAGGTTGAAATTAAGAGCATTGTCATTGATTTGGCCAAATCTAGCGGGGAGGAAATAGCTAATGCCATAGAGGAAGGAATCAAAGGCCTTGATGTTGGTATTTTGATTAACAATGCAGGGGTGGCTTACCCTTATGCAAGGTTTTTTCATGAGGTTGATTTGGAGCTGATGGAGAGCATTATGAATGTAAACATAGAAGGAGCCACTTGGGTCACTAGGGCAGTGCTTGCAGGTATGCTTAAGAAGAAGAAAGGGGCTATTGTTAACATTGGATCTGCTTCCTCTGTGGCCCTCCCTTCTTATCCTCTATACACTGTTTATGCTGCTTCCAAAGCGTAAGTTTTTCTGCAACCTTTGTTTCATATTATGCTTCCTGTTTTTATGGTTGGGCAACTTGGACTAATCTATTAAATGCATTCTATATAATAGCGCCATTTTAAGACCTTAAATTTCCTTTGAATTTGTTTATAGTAGCCTTGTTGTCAAAATTTCTTGTTGAACATTAACTTTGGAGAAATTAACATCATTTAAAGTATGGACTTGATGAGTAACAAAAACTATACCAGTAACCAATCTGTCTTGGCTCTCTTGAAAGCCCAGTTAATCTTAGCGCCCTCAATGGGGGACTAACTATGAAGTTTCGGCACCTAACTATGAGTTATGACATAATTGACATTTGCAGGTACCTTTCAATGCTCTCAAGATGCATTAATTTGGAGTACAAACAGCAAGGAATTGACATTCAGTGTCAGGTTCTCTTTCTTCTTCTTTACTTTTTACTTGATAAAATGGCTGTTTTCATTGTTTATATTAAAGCAACATTGCAACAAGGTAACCCTTTAAACTAATACACAAATATTTTGTCCTCATATTTGGAAATTTCATGGGAAACTTCATTCCATCATTCAGGATAAGTTTTGCCACTATACATATGAAGAAGACTTCCCCTTCTGCTCCTGCATGTCAATTAGTCTAACTTTACCCTAGTGATTAATTGGTGACCATACATAATCCACCTACATATACTTAATGCAGATTCCTATGTTGGTGGCCACGAATATGACAAAGGTAAAGCCATCTTTCTTCTTCATCCCATCACCAGAGATGTATAGCAAAGCAAGCATTCGATGGATTGGTTATGAGAATCTATGTACCCCCTACTGGGGTCACTCTGTGCAGTGGTTCATAACACATGCATTGATGCCTGATGTGTTGTTGAATGCCGCTCTTTTTCGGTACTTCACTGGGATGCGGAAGAGAGGCCAATTGAAGGAGTTGCGAAGTAAAAAGATGCACCAACACCAAACCCCATCGTGACTTATGAACTGTATAAGTATTTGATGCAGTACTTAACTTATCTCTAACTAATTTACCAAAAGAATAAATTGGTTGTGTGTTGTGTATTGTGTGACTCTTACCAGTATTTGGAAATATACTCTGATGAGCCAACCTCTGTTTACGCCTTCATTAAATCCTACTTAATTATAATTGAATAATTAATACAAAATCATTATAAAAAAAAGCAAAAAAATTACATAACAAATTAAACAAATTCTGAATATTATGGGATAAAATTCAACGGCTATTGTCATGTTTATATTATAAACACCTCTCTTACTTCATCTATTTCACACATTCTTGTCTTTGCTATAATTCTCGTGCCTTCAAATAATTAATAATAGGTAAATAGTCATTTTGGTCCCCAGACTTCTAATTTGAAAAATTGAGGACTTTGACTTTTTCAATTTTGTCAATTGAAGATTTTTCTATCAATTTACACATTTTTTATTCAAATTTATGTTTTTTTAGCATCTTGTAAAATTCTTTTTGAGGGTAAAATGGTTCATTTCATTTAAATCTTACCATTTTTTCTTCATTCATCATATTTTTCTACTTCATTTCTCGCTAAATTTGGATGAAAAATGTGTAAATTGATAGAAAAGTCTTCAATTGACCAAAATTGAAAAAGTCAGTCCTTAGTTTTCCAAATTAAAAGTCTGAGGACTAAATTAATACAAGTGTAATAGTCTAAAAACCAAAATAACTATTTACTCTTAATAATATTGGACTATTTTTCAAAAAATTATTAAAATAATGATATTAGTA